>JBCEWE010000496.1:945000-1110000 GCA_039877035.1 Silurus lanzhouensis | reverse complement strand
AGTTCATTTCTGATCTGAGAAAAGCTCCGGAGCGACTGAGAAAAATTGCAAGTCTTAAAAAGTAAATGAAGGCAAACTTTCACTTTTGTTTTATTATATGTTTTATTTTCCAGCACTTGCATGCATGCATTGTTGCACATTTTTCTCTCACTACAGGTTTTTAAGCACATGGTCAGAGATGTACTTGACAGCCAGCATGGTCTCCTCACATGTAGGCTTGATCTGGGACTCAGGCAGCAGGAAGCCGTAGCGGCCGGTGTCACGAAGCTCAAAGGTGAACGAATATTTCACACCAAGATCATAAGCCCAATCATCAGAACCTCCAGCAGCAGGGTCTGCAGAGGAAAACACACACACACACACACACACACACACACACACACACACACACACACACACACACACACACACACGTTATATGGTTTGCTTATCTGTATTTCACACACAAGGCTGAATAAACCAACATTTAACAATTTTGTCAAAATCTTGTCAAACTCACTCAAATCCTTACGCTAGACCATTTTTCCTGCTTCAAACACAGACAAAATGTTCACTTGGTGCCTAATAATATCCCACACACTAACAAGTGCCATGATGAAGAGAGAATCAGTGTTCTTCACTTCACCACTCATAATGTTATAATGCCTTAATGTTAATTCTGCTCTGCATATATTAGTGTTGTTTCTTAGTCTAATCGTCATTTTGGGACACCAGACCACCAGGAGGCGCCATATATGTATACATATACATGACACACACACTTTACAATCATTTGGCGAAAATGTTTATGTTTTGGAGAGTAGTTGGGGACTCCCTTGTGGTGTGAAGAAAATAGAAATTACAATGAACATAAATTATTTCAACATCCGAATATCATGAAGCGGTAACGATCGAGATGTGTTGTGATTTTCTTTCTGGGGTTGGAAAAAAAATCCAAAAAGTTATGCATTATATCGAATTTAGCACATTATAAGTGCTGAATGTCTTAAACTCGTCCACTGATTCATCGTAAAAAAATAAATAAAATTAAAGAAAGTCAGTATAAATCAGTATTAATCGAATTTCCAGTAAAAATCGGACATGGAGTAGCTGGAACTTGGATTTCTCTAAATTGCACTGAGGGATTTGATTTCTTTAAAAATTTTGAAACCTGTACATACACTGTTTTATCTACTGTAGGTTTCATTCTTTTTACTGTAGATCCAGAATCATTCATCATACGGGTTATAAACGAATATAAATACAAATATCAATAATTCTAAATAATAAAGCAGCGTTCAAGGCTTATTTATCCCATGAATTTATCACTTTGTATATTTTATGGATGGTGGAGATTTTTTTTTGTTTCCCTGTGTGTGTGTGTGTGTGTGTGTGTGTGGACTTACAGATGGTGGTTGCTCCAGGGCCACTGGTGTAGCGAGTGCCATACAGACTGCGCAGTGCTTCTGATGCAGACACTGCCACGCTCATCTACACACACACACACACACACACACACACACACACACACACACACACACACACACACACACACACACACACAGATTAACTTGAATTCCAAAAGCAATGCTTCAAAAAAGATATTTTGTTATTCAATATATAATAAAGAAATTAAAACTTATTCTACAAATTATACTAATAACATAATATACTTTATGTAGGTACTATAATTAGAACCTTTTATATTAAAAAAAGTAAATATTGGCAAATACATGCAGTATATTTAACATTTTCAAGGTTACAACCTTAATCCGAAATGAACGTAATGACGAATGGGACTTTTTGCTCATTCATTTCAAAGTTACTGAGCATCGACGAAACAAAACAATCATGTGGGAATATGAAAGAATTTTACATTTATACATTTTATATATCATGAGAGCATTTTGACAGCAGAGACTATACTCAAAAGTTATTGCTCTATTTTGCCCCCTAGTGAAACAAAAGAGAATTTGCTTTCCAATTTTATTTACGGTAACGATTTCTAGTCCTGGACCTGCATATAGCAGCTCATATAAACCTGTGTGATGTGATTGTGTGCATTGTACAGTATGCAGTCAAGACAACTGGAGTTTCTGGAGTTATTCTTGTGTCTATTTCAAACCACTCAGTAACTGTGCCTGTTTTTAGAAACTCAGGTGTGTGTGTGTGTGTGTGTGTGTGTGTGTGTGTGTGTGTGTGTGTGTGTGTGTGTGGAGCAATACCAGCTCGGCATGGTCTTTGGCTTGATCGTATTTGTAGGAGTATGGGAACAGGAGGAGCTGAGAGTACGAGTGGATGGTGAGGTACGCCTTAATGATAGACTTGTTCCTGCGGATGAAGTTTGCCACATTCTGCACCTCAATCTCTGACTCCACAGAAGATCCACAGTAAGTGTCACTGCAGGGGTTACTGGAAGCTCCCAATGCTGTGTGTGTGTGTGTGTGTGTGTGTGTGTGTGTGTGTGTGAGAGAGAGAGAAATCAAAATTACATTACTAATAATATAATATTAACTATATATACAGTGTATTTTTCAATATATATAAAAAAATGTCGGCTTTACTATAACACAATAATAATGATAATTATAATAATTATAAACTGGAATAAAGTGATATGTTCTATATCAGAGTTCTCAGAGTTGCTTTACAATGTAAAACATTAATGAATAAAACAACAAGAAATGAATAAACAATCCCAAAAATATTTATAATATATAAGTACAATAGTGAAGCTAATAAAAATAAATAATAATAAGCTAATCTTTCATTAAATATAAAACACTAGCAAAAATCTATCAATCAATCAATCAATCAGTCAATCAATCAATCAGTCAATTAATTAAATAATACATATATAAAAATCGCTTGAGCAATTCATTAATTGTCTGTGAGTAAATAAATAAATAAATAAGTAAATAAATAAATAAATAAACTTGTAAATATGGAGAACATTATGTTTTATGACTTTTATGTAAAATGCTAATGTTTATAATTTCCATTTATTGGGTTATATCTAATAAACTTATGTATGTGTGGTGATGTGATGAAATTAAAAGTTCAGTAAATCTGAGTAGAAAAGTTGAAGTAAAGCCCAGTTTAATGTGTAATAGTAAAAATGATCATGTTGAATAAAAAAACAGATAAATAAATAATGTATAAGGATAAAGTTTATAATGTCGCTGCTGTACTCACTGCACCAGCCGGCGTCGAAGTTCCTGTTGGGATCGGCACCAATGCAGCTGGACCCGGTCTTGCGAGAGCGAGTCTTCCTCCACATCCTGTCCTGCAGACCCACATTACAACAACACAGATCACTACTCATCCTCATACTATACACAGTGTTTCAGCCGAGTGATCAGAAAGAAGAAACTTTATTAAAGATAAATGTTTAAGTAATTCCTAATTTCTAAACTAAGAGAATGTTTAGTGTGATTAAAAATCCCATCAAATGTTTACTATTTTCTTAAACAAACAAATAAACACACAATTAACTCACTAGCTAAATATTTAAGTATTTAACTAAATAACAACAAAACATAAATAAATATACAACCAACCAAACACAAAACTATTTAACTAACTAACTAACTAACTAACTAACTAACTAACTAACTAACTAACTAACAACCAAAAAAATTACAAGTAAACATATAAATAACATAAAATAAATAAACCATTATAACCAAATAAATCATTAATTAATGAATAAACACAGAAACAGACAGACAGACAGACAGACAGACAGACAGACAGACAGACAGGATAACAAACACAAAAAAAGTAACTAATTAACTGAACAAATAAATATAAATAAATGAAATAATAAACAAGCAAACAAATAACTAGCTAAATAAATAAACCGACATACAAATAAACAACCAACTACTAAAAACAAACAAACAAACAAACAAACAAACAAACAAGTAAATGAATGGCACACGTTATATATACATGCAGCACAGTGTTCATTTAAACCACCAATATGATTTCAGATTTAGGTTCGTTTATAAAAATATTTTTAGTCGAATTCTTCACTTAAAAAAAAACTTTCTGTAACAAACTATCAGCATCACATCCATAAATATATTTCCACTGTATATTAATATTATATTACATGGGTGATACAATATTTCATCACAATTAGAAAGTTTGCTCTTTGATAAAGCTAGTGGTCAGAGTGTTGAGCCCCAGTGTACAGTGAGAGACATAAGGAGTAAAGAACATACACTCTTCCAGGTGTGCGCATATCCATCCACGTTAAACACAGGCAGCACAAAGACATCCATCTTGTTCAGCAAGCTGGTCATCTGAGGGTCGCTTCCGTAGGTGGACACGGCCTTACAAAAAAGAGCATTACAGTGTGACAGAATGTAATAAACATTCACACATACAAGTACATGTGTATGATGAAAACATGATAATGGTGTGTAGTAGACAATAAGGAAATATTTTTACTTCATTACTCTCTGTATTTTATCATGCATTTTCATTATGAGGAACTTTCACTCTGCATTTTAATGTGTGATATTTAAATTTTTACTACATTTTATTTATTTTTTCAGTACTGCTACGAATTATTTAGAGCCCTGTTGATCTGTGAGTGAGTTTGGCTTCACCTCCTGGACGAACCACTGACAGAACGCAGGGCTGATCCACTCGCGGGCGTGGATTCCGCAGTCCATGAAGATGGCGGGCTTGGTGGAGCCGGTGTTCTTACCGATCTGTGAGGGAAAAAGGTGAGCGCTGTGATTACCAAGGAAAAAGCACCCCTTTTAGCCAGATAGCGATCTCTGTATGATAGACTGATTGTTTTTTCATTAATGGTTAGGAAGTTCATCCACTCGAATGAACTCGATTTAAACCAACAGCAGAGAACAAGTTTTATTGCAGCAGGTTATCCATCTCATGTTTATTAGATTATTATTAGATATTGTATATCATGTATTTAATTGTATAGTAGTTTCGTATAATACACACTAAAACTCATGACTAGCACCGCTGTGATTGGCTGGTTAATGTACAATAACCAATGAGCCATTGTTCAAAGGTTAGGAAAAATTTGCAAAACATTATGATACCACATTAAAACTTTATTAACTCTAGTCCAAGGGAAATGTTAGCTAAGTGTTAAAGGCTCTGGGTTACTGATCAGCAGTTCAGGGGTTCAAGCCCCAGTTTTGCCAAGATTCCACCCTTGAACCCCCTGTGATCCAGGGGTGCTACATCATGGCTGACCCTATGCTCTGACCCAAGCTTTCTAACATTTCTGTATCGTTCTTGCTCCTTTGGCTACAAGCTGCTTTCTTTACAATGGAGAAGACATGGCTTCCAATATAACCTCCACTTATAAAGCCATGATATAGTTACACGAAATTCTCAAGAGCAAATTTAAGTTTACAGACCTGTTGCTGTGACAACAACTACAGGATAAGCTTTAAAGAATCAGACAATCCTGGATCATGTCAAATCATTAAAAATATAATCCAACTGAATAATCCACATACAAAGAACTGACCACTGGTGACTGTGTATCTCACTGTCTCATTGCTATTGTGGTTCACCAATTGTACTTACCTTGAGCAGGTGCATGGAGCGGCCCTCGTATGATTTCCCGAGCGTCGACCTGCTGATCAGTGCAGGGTTGCTTGAGGTGATGGAGTTAACCCAGGCCTCGACCTGTCCATCAAATTGATCAACATGCAGTTAGAACATATTCAGCATGTATACAATCTGAGAGAAAAAACAATACACACATTTTCCCAGCTGTTGTACTTCATGTAGTCATGGGCTTTGGTCTGTCTGATGTTGTCAAACTGTTGTCTTACAGCTGTCTGAACATCCTCAATCAGCACTCTGTAACACACAAATGAGACAAACACCACTTTATCATCCACACACTGGTGGACAAAATAGTCCATACTTGGGTGAATGTAAGTCCTTCTTTTACATTTCTACTCAGAAGTAAGCCTAAGCCTAGTTTTGAATGGAAAAAAAACGAAAGATAAAACATAAGGCGGAAAAGTTCCCATGAGGACTCACTGGTATTCCATGCCGCTCTGTTGGAGCATGACGGAAACCATGTCTATGTATGAAGCAGGGATATGGATGTCGACATCAGTGTGAACTGCGACCAGGTCAGCACTGTCAGGGCTCCAGAAGTCCACCTGCAGAAGGAACAACACATTGTAATTATGCCATCAAAGCAGATCTAACTTGGATAAGCCTGGAATTCCTCTGAGGAGGTCATGTAGATTGGATAAACCCAGACACACCTCCTAACAACATTATTGTTTAAGATCCTACATTTCTTTGTTGAATTTTAATTCTTTATATCATTTGTGGTACAAACTCCAGGCAAAATGCTTTTGTGGGCTTAAGGGTGCTTTAAATAAAATGCAAGTATTTGTAAATGAAGGTAAAATGACAGAAATTGAAGCTCCTGCCATCTCTGTAAAATGGTTCATTATGGAGCCTGGTGAGATCTTCATGAAGATTGACTTTATCGTCGCTTGAAGTGAAGCCGTGAAGTAAATGCAAATTGATGAAGTCATGAAATGGACAACTCACTCTTGTCTGGTTAAAAAACTGTGATGGTGAGAACACTACAAGGCAGCTCATAAACTACCACTTTATAAGGAGCTCTATCTATCTATCTATCTATCTATCTATCTATCTATCTATCTATCTATCTATCTATCTATCTATCTATCTATCTATCTATCTATCTATCTATCTATCTATCTATCTATCTATCTATCTATCTATCTATCTATCTATCTATCTATCTATCTATCTATCTATCTATCGCTATGAATACATTTATTAACACCATTTTCATAAGTCCTGAATCAGAACCTTCACATTTGCTTTTTCATCACATGAAGTGTCAGGTCTTAATAAATAAACATACCTTCACGTTGCTCTCCAGCTCCTTGATGAATGATATGTGTGTATCGCTTACAGGCCACAGGCGGAAAACTTTATCCCTGTCAGGAAAATGTTTGATAGAAAGATTTTAATATGGTTTGCATTGCCTTTGTATTAAAACAATGACATCTTCACACAAAAAAATAAAATAAAAATCTAAATTACCCAACATAGTGGGTTGGCTCACAGAGAGCCACTGCTACCAGTCCCAAAAGCAGAAGAACCTTCATCATGCCTGATCGACTACCAGTGACTTTCCATCACTGGCTTTTATAAATCCTAATCATCAGGAGCCATCCAATCCCCGAAGACCTTCACAAAGATGTACTAGGACTTGTTCAGCCATGAGCTTGTAGGGTTTAAACAATGATTAACATGTGAATAAGGATATTTACGGACGCTCTAAAAAAAGATCATGCGAGTTTTAAGCCAAGGACACGGCACGTATCTGATAGTGAGAGTACAACAGTTGTAGCTTTTGGTTATAAATGGATTTGATGACTGTTATTATTAAAATGAGGGTCCACAAGAATATGGGGAGAGCTTTTACAAAAAAGTTATTTATTTTGTTTAATGTACAAATATGTACATTTTAGCAACAATATATTTATTGCTATCATTTAATCATGTATTAATCAACGTATTCCTCTCAACAAATGGTCTGTTTAAAGGTATCAGTTTTAAAGAAAGAAAGAAAAGCTTTAATTATCAGGGACTTTTTATATATACATGTTTAAATGTCTGGCTGTCACACAAAAAGACAAAAACAATCTGGTTTATGTCTGTAACCTGTTTTACTTAAGAGAACAGCGATACAGGAAGTCAGTTCGCTTTGTGGTCAAACTTTTGCTAGCAAAATCCTCAAAACAGGTATTTGGACAACTGATTTTCTTTGTCAGAATTAACAAGTTAACGCAAATTTGTTTTAACGCCAATATTTGTTTGTTTTTTTTTACACGCAATTATTGCAGCGCACGTTTCTGTTTGACTATTTCTATTCAAAATATAAATAAATATAAAAGAGGCAAAATTAAAAGCTTCAATGCAACTGTCAGGCGAAAAGAACGTGCCAGAAACCGAAGTAAAATCCACGAAGGTCTTTTTAATGAGGAACAAAAGGGCAAGGCAGAAAAACGGCAAACTGCAACAAAACTCAGGTTAAACTAACCAGGTGAAAGCTGTGACTTAGAGAGAGCAAAAAACAAACAGAATCTTGTACACAATGAAGAACCAAACAGTGTAGCTTGGGTAGTCCGACTATGTTCATAAGCCTAAGCTGTAGAACGAACAATGAGCTTGTGGATGAACGGAGGTTATATAGCGTGATGACTGATTTGGGCCAGGTGTAGATGATCGGTAAGTAGGAGAGCTGCTTAGAGTGATAGGAGGGTTTGGTGAGGGTGTGGCTGGTGGATCCCTGACAGCAACACACATTTATTCATGCCATCCTTTCTTTACTCAGATATAAAAAACATCCTCTCTTCATATACATCTGGATTTGTATTCTTTATTGCTCCTTCATTATCAACTGTTCACTGATGGACTCTTGAAAACAAAACTGTTCACGGCCATATCGTCCTTGTCTATTGTAGCTACGGTTTATATTAATTACAGTATAAATCCATCTGCAGGTTCATTGAGTTTAACCCTTCACAGTAACTACAAGGATCTTTACACTGTTCATGTGGAACCATCCTCAGCAGCAGAGAGTCGTTTCCAATTGCAGAAAACTCCATCCAGAATTTTGACCTAATAGATCTTTGCTTGTGGTTGAGAAACACTATTGTCAAAAGAATATCAGCAGCCTGATTTTGCACATATTGCATAGAGTATTATACACAAACAAATAACAAATGTATAGTATATTTCTGTAACTTCTATTTTCTTATTCATGTTAATGCAGGACTAGAGACTAGAAGCTGATGTCCGGTTTATGTACATTTTTATTCTGTAAATTTAATTTTGACACCATTTTAATGTCACAAATTCTCAGAATCTCGCTGTACTTGGTACTGTGTATGGTTGTGAAAAAAAAGAATATTCAACATGTGAATATTCAACATAGTTTCCCAGGTTGTGACAAATATATTATTTACAAAAATTCACCAATGACATCAAGCACATTCATCATCAATTTAATTAGTTAAATGTCTGAAACAGAGATATAAAAACGTACACGTTTCTAATACAGCATACTTCAGATACAAGTACAAATAGAAATATCAAACTATTTACATGTAAGATAAATATTTAACATCTAATTCAACAATCAGTTGTACCACAGAACTTTATTTACAATCTCTATACCACATCACAATTTAACTAGCATCAGAAAGATAAAAGAGCAACGAGAAGTTTAAAGAGAATGTCTAGGTGAATATATTAACTGTTCATTTTTTTCTAAATATTTTCTGTTTTTTATGTAGGTTGAGTTTATTTTGAAGTTCGGTCAAAATCTCAGAATCTGATATGACCTTCTGAATATGATGAATATGATATATTTTACAAATTAGATTTTGTGTGTGTGTGTGTGTGTGTGTGTGTGTGTGTGTGTGTGTGTGTGTGTGTGTGTGTGTGTGTGTGTGTGTGTAGTCTTGAAATTCCTGCAAATCTTTTCTCTTTTATTTATGCATCTATATACAAGTCAAACACCATGAATATTAGCAGCTAATAATTCAGATTGGAAAATATTTCATTTAGAGACAGAAGAACTGTACAGTTTCATGCACATTAAATGATAAGAGAAAAGTTATTTATTTATTTATCTATTTATTGTGAGCTCTTTTAAGAGCTCTATAGATATATTTCTTATTTTTGTGTGACCTGTCTACATTAATATTTTTTATTATTTTTTAGAATTGTATTATTATATATTTTATATGTATATACACATTTTTCTTTTTCTTTTTAAAGGGGGGGGGTGAAGGGGCACAAAGAGAAGTTTACAGTTTCAAATGTTATTTTTACTTTACAAACATAAATGATTCTTGCACAATCCTTAATTGATTGATTATATACTGTACATATATAATAATAAATGTACAATTCTGTTTGATTAATTTTCAATTAGGTATTAATTAATCTTTTATGTTTACTAAGTTATGTGGAGTAAAAGCTGTTAAAAGCTTACAGTGTGTTATAATGTCTATTAAAATTGTGTAAAACATTGTACTGCAGTACATTTAGAAAAGGTTTGTAGACACTTGACCATAGGACATAACTCTATAGGATTGAACTAGGAGACCCTCACCCTTTACCAGCATGACAATGCCCCTGTGCACAAAACCAGCTCTATGAAATTTACATGGGATGGAGTGAAAGATTCTAGTTATAGACCTCAACCATATTGAACATCTTTGGAATAAATTGGAACACTGACTGCACCCCAGGCCTCCTCACCTCACACTACATTAGTTTCTAACTGTACTAATACTCTTGTGGCTAAATGAATCTCACACATAAAGTGAGAAAAGTTTGACATTATGCTGGAAGGTATATTTATTACATTTACATCTAATTTTTACAACTGAACAGCTTTTCTCAAGGAACAACAAGATCTCTCAAAACCCTTTTAAAAAGAAGTCTGAAGTCTTAGCCACGAAGCTAGCACTTTGCATCAAAAAGTGATTAAACTGTGTGAGTTATAAACTTAAGGGATGAAAAACACTACTGCCAGACGCTTTGGTTGTTTAAACGTCCTAGTGATAAGGTATAGACGTCATTATCTTTACTGCGTAAAAACTAAAACATAACATGCAGCATCACCACATGATATTACTTTGATGGACAAGACAACCAAACTGTCGTTCCAAGACGTACATATCTAGATAAGTAAAATCTTCTGAATATTGATTTCTTAGTATGAGGTTATGAATGATATGAACATTACCTATGAGAAAAATGAGAGAATTAGAAGCATGGTTTTGTTTAAAACAATTCCAAATTCAAAGACTATTAAACTGCTTTAGTAATCTTAGATTTGATGTTATTTAACTGTAAAATCAGAAAATACTTGATATATTTGAATTTCTTTACTTGCTAATTTGCCATTATGGAGAAACGGACTCATTGTAAAATGTTCAGTAAATTTATGCACAGGTCTCTATAATAGGTTGTGATTATAGCGTAATTTATTATACATAAACATGGGAAATGAGATAAGGGAGAATTAGCTAGCTAGCAAAATAGGATGTATGAACTCCTTTGGGTGGAGTCAACAAGTTAATAAATGACTCCAAAGAGCATAGAGCTTAAACAACCTTTAAGAACACATCCTTTAGTACACACTGACTATAAATAGGCTACATATGTGATACTTAAAAATCCTAAAATAGATTTTTAAATAGGTTTGAGTAAGTCTCTATAGAATCTAAAAGAAATTGGGGAACTCCAGGAAATTCATCAGATTCATTGTTTTAAAAAAATGATGCCTAATTAATTTTCAACAGTGGTCCCTACATTTTAAGCCTTTGAGCTATAAACCTTTGCATTAGATGAATTCTTATTTCAATAGCTAGAAAGTGAAATAATCTTTGGATGTTGCAAACATTGATTCTTCCAACAGGTTAGCCAATGCTGATTAGTGGCAACACTGATATACTGGCAGTGTGTGTGCATGACCGTGCATTAAAAATAGAAAATGATCAACTGAAATGCAGGACAGTTTTTGTTTTAGAGGATAATTTATATCATTTTAGCTTTTATATTTGCCCAATTTTAACAATATCACTGTTATCTGTTCCTTGAGCTGACATCGAGTTAAACTGACTGTGACTGGATTGGGGTTGGTCAGGAGCTCAAATCTGCAAAAGCGACACTTAAAATTAATTCTCATCATATTGGAAATACAAAATTAAGTCATTTAAATGAATAAATAAGTGTGCGGTTATACTGCACTCCTTATTTCTTCCTACAGTGTGCATGACATTCAGAAAGATGAAGATCTCACAAAAGCTCTAAATAATGTTTTGGAGTTTTCTTGAACTGATCTGTATTACTTAGGTGCAATGACCAAGATTGCAAGATGGATCCTAATAGACAATCAATATTAAAGCATAGTGTTTCTTACACATTTTCTCCACCAAGGTCCTATATATTCCTAAATGTCCTACTAATTTATACCGATTGAGATTTGCTTTGAAATCATGCAGCTGGCAACCCTGGGTACAAAGTTTAGAGCAACATGTATTGTCCTGGATTTAGGGGAGAAAAATCAAACACAAAACTGGCCTACATTGGACTCTCTCCCATTTCTCGTGATCTTTTTGCATGAATGCATATGTGGGAAAGGACTGTGTAGATGCTTGTGTGCCTGGTCTTTCATATTGTGTTTAGACGGATAGTTTAGTTTTATTTATAAGTAGCAAAGTTTTGTTGCAAAACATAAACACATGAAATCAAGCACCAACAACGCAGTACATCTGGCCCTCAGTGTAATACTATTAACGTTCAATAAAGACTTTCATTCATTCCCCAAAGCGTGTGCCTGATTAAGTGTCATTGAAGCAATATGGGAACAACCTACCCTTACACTGAAATGGATCAGTAACACTATTTTTAGCTTCTATAATTAAATATGCCTTAATACTGCAGTTTGATGGTCTTTGGAACTCAGCAGTCCTTCAAATGCAACTGAGATGAAACAAGAAAGATGACCTTCTCAGTGGTCTGATTGTTTTATGTCTTGTTCTATGGCTCTTCCACTTTGTTAGCGTTACACTCTGAGTCTTTCTTGTTAGACAGGCGTAGCACTTGAGAAGCTCTGGTGGACAGAGCAGTCATCTTGGTGCTGATACTGGAGTTTCTCACAACACGTCTTGACTCACAGTGTAGCAGCCTCAGTAGGTTCTTGCGAAAGTTGTGGCCCACAAAGCCGTACAGAATGGGGTTGACACAACTGTTAAAGTATGCCAGGCATATGCTGAAGGGCATGGCTGTGTCAATGACATCCAGAACATGGCAGTCCTTCACCACTCCGAGCATTGCCAGCAGCTCCATGAAGTGAAAGAGTTGATGAGGAGCCCAGCATAAGAAGAAGGCCAGGACGGCAGCAACGAGCATGCGCAGAACCTCGTCTTCCTGGGAACGTGCACTCTTTCTCAGCAGTCCTTTTGCTTTCATAAGGGCGCAACCAATCAGGCAGTCACAAGTGATGATGATCAGAAAGGGCACAAAGAAGCCTAATACGCTCTTAAGGACGCTAAGGGACACCAAAAGATTAATTTGCTTGTTGCTCTGCAAGATTCCACAGAGTATTGAGGGATGATCAGTGACCCTGTAGATGTCCCTGCTGAGAGCAGTAGGCATGCTCAGAACAAAGGCGAATACCCACACTAGTACACAGGTAATTCGGGCGTAGAGCAGTGTACGCCGCCGGCGTGAACCCATCGGGTGAACGATGGCTATGTATCGATCTACACTGAGCGCTGTAAGAAAGAATATACTGGTGTAGAGGTTGAAGATAGCCAACCCTGCACTGGCCTTACACAGGAAACTTCCGAACGGCCAGTGGTAGCCCAAGGCAGTAAACGTAGCCCACATAGGCAGGGTAACGAGGAAGGTGAGATCCGATATGGCCAAATTGAGCACAAAAACATTAGCCACAGTCTTTAGCTTCATGTAGCGGTAGATCACAGCCACCACCAGGCTGTTACCCATCATCCCAATTACGAAGTTGCTAGCATAAACGACTGGTACAAAGGTGAATATGAAACTATGGCTCCCGGTCATGTTGCACTTTAGTGGCAAAGCCTCGCTAGATTCCGTTGTTTGGTTTTCCATTTCTGTTTTATGGATTTGAAGGTTATAAGAGCATATGTTTGGAAACCATGGGGTCCATGGGTTGTGTCTTGCTATTCACTTTTTTCACCACAGTTCCCAGGCCTCCTCGTCTCCTGTAAAAAAACAAAACAACAAAAATGTCAATCATGATCCTTAAAAAAGGAGAACGATTGTTACGACAGTCATGGGTTGTAAAAGTTAGCCCCGAAAGGCCTAGTAGGAAAAACCTTTAAGGCTACGTATTTTCATTAAAACCAGAGTTTATATATTTTTTGCAAATAAGACACCATCAAAAGTTTAATGGACAGAATAGCCTTTGAAATCATGATAAATGGGCCATCAAGGAACTTGTGTTTGGCCTTTCACAGCTTCTCACATTTCCAGGTAGTAAGAGGCAGCAGTAAAGTTGTACACTGTTTATGGAAGAAGTTGTCCATGGATGCAGCCACTGGGAAAAAGACGACAGTTTAATTATGATGTTATGAGCCACTCTAATGAAGTACAGCAAGCTACAAACATTCTCGAAAAACGACGCCATGAAATGTTTTGAGGTTCAGGTGACTGGTAGAGGACAGAAACAGAACAAGCGAGAGAAGAAAGACATGTAAAAAAAAAGAGATGTGTGGCACATTTTAGACATTTCCACATTTGTGGAAGCTGGGCCTCAGCGTGTGAGCTTCTAATCAGTGCACACCTAAACCAACAGGTCATCAGGGGTCTGGACTGTGGAAACTTGTGAGAAAATCCAACATGTTTACCATGGAGAGTCAGCCTGCAGCTCTGTTTTAAAGATGTCTCGTTTAAAGACATTATGCAAAAATGTGTAAAAAAATGTGTAAGATTTTTCACATAAGCGTTAATTGGACTAAACATGGTGTTTATTGTGGCCTTGCCCTTTTCTCGATGATTGTAATTTAGGTTTTAATTTAATCACTTAGATTTGTGAGTATTAGGCAAGTGCCCTTTAAAATCGATTCTGTTGTTCATTTTTGATGTTAATCATACGCTATGGCCTTTATACTGACTCAGTTAAAACATCTAGGGGAGATTTTGGAGTGAAGTGTTAGCGCTTTCCTGCACCTTCATCACCACACCAATAAAAGGAAAAAATTATTTTGACTCTCTGATTTTATTGTTCCAATACAGTTCCTTAAACTTCAACATAAAGCACATAAAGCACAATGAATCTTATTTGGTGGTTATAAAGAAATTATTGATTTTTAAAAAAAAATTATTGTAATACTACAGCTACTATTACTATATAATACTATTATTGTAACTACTAATATTACTATTTCTATTGCTACAATTATTTCTCTACTACTATTTCAAATTCAAGTTTCAAGTTCAAGTTTATATCTATAGCGCTTTTCACAATGGACATTAACTCAAAGCAGCTTTACAGAACTTAAGAATTAAAGTGAGTGATGTGTATTTATCCGTGATGAACACCCTGGGGCGACTGTGACAAGGAAAAACTACCGATAATAATAATGCTAATAATAATGCTAATGATAATAAAAATAATAAATAATAATAATAATAATAATGCAATCAGAACCACCACTTCAAAAGAATCGTAATACAGTTAGTATTACTACCACCACTACCAATAATGATAATAATACAATTATGACATAATATTAATAGAATATAATAATAATAATAATTAATAACAATATTGCTACAGTAGTATATAACTACTACTGTATTATTTCTATTTATACTACTACTATTGATACTACCTATAATAATAATGCAATAAATACTTATATTACTACTACTTCCAATACTACAATAATAATATAATAAATACCACTACTACTACTAAAAATACCAATACAATTTTTAATAATATTACTGCTACTGATACTACTACCAGCAATCATAATAATACAAGCAAGAGCACTAACCACTACCCAATAGTAATAACATTACTACTACTATTATTACTACTAGTAATAACATTACTATATTCAATAATCATACACTAAATACACATATTTCTACTGCTAGTACTACAAAATTATTAGTATTTTTATTATTATTATTATTATTAATAATAATAATAATAATAATAATAATAATAAAATTACTACTATTACTACTACTACTACTACTACTAATAATAATAGTACGCATTTTTGGTTATTTTGTTAAAGGTATAAAGGAATACAGCAGTAAGGAGACTGAGAGCCTGTGTGCTTTGTGCTACTAATAAACAACACAAGAGTGCAGCCTTGAGCAGCTTTAAAGAAAACCTGAAACTCACTCCACACTGTACCTTCATCCCTAATTTCAAAAACACAATATTATTAGTAATATTAATGTTAATCTCCGCTACATTTTTCCCTCTCCACCCTGCATACCGGTGTCAGTCCATATCCATTCCAGCTACAGATCAAGCTGCTGTTACTGGTCACATTTCAGGACCCGGTGATCCATTTTAATTGCAACAGTAATACGTCTCATTTTAGGCAGTATAATATTTTCATTTTAAACCTGAGAGCAGTTTCACACGTGTGTCACATGCGCCTGTAGCTTTCCTCCGGTTTCACAGCTAAGGCCTCCCGGTGTAACAGAAACAACTTGATTGGTTACAGATGTGGTGTTTGTTGCAGGAGGGGAATGTTAGGGTGCCAAGGAACACAGAGCAATGAAATAACACCCTTTCCTGCACAAGTCCTGCACTCACCAAAGAGTCCCTGCAGATGGAGCAGACCTGTACATACTTATTAATGTGGAAAACATTCAGTTTCATACAGCAAGTGTACACGGTGTATGGCACAGACATACCCTGGGGTCTGTCAGATATATTATTTCAACATGTTTTCATATTATCTGCCAAAATTAATTAATAAAAAAAATAACAACAAAAGAAAAATGTGGTTTCTGACTTTTCTAGAGAGCAGATAATAATATTAATGATGATGATAATAATAACTAAATTTAATATTACAGGTATAACACTTTTAACAATGGAAATTTTCCAAAGAGAAAATCTATATAAATAGATTGCAACAATATGCCACACTGTGTGTTAAAAAAAAAAAACAAAAAAAAAAACACAGCATACCATCATTAACCCCTCATACCAACTACCAAGCACTGTGGTGTAGGGGTAATGACTTGGGTTTTGTTTTGCAAGACCTGGGTAACTTGCCAGTCATTGTGTCTCAGTCAGATCCATATGTCATGGATAAGTGTATTATGTAAACAAGTTTGACATCTGGTAAGGACCCTGGCGCACTCCACATTGCGATACTGACAACTGAATTTCTACGGACATTACAAACTGATTCCCCAATAATCAGTATAAAAAGCCAAACATATAAACTTACTAAATACCATATACACTGTATGGGCAAAAGATTGTGGATACCTAACGAAAAGATTTGTATGTGCTTCTTGAACATCCCATTCTTCATTAGGTCCCAATTTGCTGTTAGAATAACCTCCACTCTTCTGTGAACATATTCTACTAGATTTTCAAGATTTGTGCTCATTCAACCATAAAGGTGTTAGTAAAGTCAAGTGCTGATGTAAGTGAGGTGACAGATTAATGAGAGTTTTATTTTGGATAAAAGCAGCTGAGGAACCTAGAGGTTCACCTAAAGCACCCGAAACTCCAAAAATAAAAACAGCCCCAGGTGCAGAGGTGTTCGGCTTCATGAGTCACCTTTTAAGGAATTTCTTCATAGATAACCAAACCTTTAAATAACTAGTTGGCTTTTCCCACCAAGCACACTCAATCACTGCTTATCACCTGCTATTTTTCCATCGTGTGTTCTACGCTATATTTACAGATATCTCTAGAACTGTTTAAGAAGGTACAACAAGGTTTAGCAGGATTGCTCTGAACTCAAAGCAATCAGCCCATCTACCATCCTGCAGCATTTTTTAAAAGACCTTATGAGATCAGTAAAACTATAACGCCTGCCTTTCACGCCACACAACGCCCTGGAGGACAATGGTAAATTCCCTGCCGAGAAGGTGCATTTGGTCCAGCTTTAAACAGTGACCAAACTATCTGTCCTTCTCTTAAAAGCAGCGGTTGTTAACACCATCTGGCAGAGAGAGGCGCCAGGCACTCGAAAGTGCTCCGCGATCAAGTTAATGAGTCATTTAATCCTCAGTCTCCCGCTGAGCTGAGGGGCTGGGCTGAAAATGCACCACATCAGCAGAACCGTGGCCGCTATAAAAACAATTATCCACTATTGAGTCACACTGTAATGGCAGACACACTCGGCCTGAGCTCTGTTTAAAACGTATGTGCATTTTAAGAGCGCATTCTTATGTTGAACACTTAACCAGGATGAGCACACAAAAAGTTATATTCAATTCAATTCAATTCAATTCAATTCAATTCAATTCAATTCAATTCAAGTTTATTTCTATAGCAGTTTACACAAAGGACTTACAGGATGTGAGAATTATAGAGCAACTGGGGCAAGGAAAAACTCCCTTACCAGGTGGTATCAAAAAGTTTCGAGACTACTGGTGCTTACTGGTGCTTTTCTGACAATGTGTGCTACAACATCTGCGATTTAAAGACCAGATCTTGCTGGGAAGCAAGTTAGAACAAAGAGCAAATGTGAAATTCTGTGTGAAACTTGGCTAATCTGAACAAGAGTAATTTGACATACGTTTGAAATACGGCGATGCTGCAACGAGTTGTTAAAGTTTTTATGAGTGGCACGCAAATTCTTCAATTTCTTCAAGAGCAGAAGATCATCAATGGAAAATGACAAGAGATCAGAAAGACCATCAATGAGCTCAACTCCCGAAAATGTCGAAACCATTCAGCAACTTGTGCATGATGATCGTCGGAGAACAGAACACATGATCTCACCTCAGCAGCCACCCTACACAACAGATTTGGCTCCTGCTGACTTCAACCTCTTCCGGGAAAATGGAGATCCAGCTCAAAGATTGCAGTTTTGAAAACATTGCAGAGATCCAGCTTGAATCGCAGAAGGGGCTTGACACGCTTTGAAAAGAAGACTTCCAGGACACATTCCATAAGTGGCAGGAACGCTGGGAATGCTGTATTGCTATGCAATAGGTCTATTATGAAGGTGATAGTGTGTAAATGTAGATCAATAAACTATTAAATAATACCAAAGAAACAATATATAAAGTACTTTCTTGCAAGCAGAACTAGTCTTGAAACTTTATGATACTACCTCATAGATGAGGGAGAGACCTTGAAACGAACCAGACTCAAAATGGGAACCATCATCATTTGGGTGACACCAAGAGTGTGTATTTAAATAATTAAAACATTACAAACACCGGAGAGTGAGAAATATCATGAGCACCGGAGTATGTCATTATGAATAATGTCCTTTTTACAATCAGCTGGAGTTCTGGAACCATGTGCTCCTAAACAAATCATTAATTAGCTCAACATCTGAGGTCATTACAGATTCAACACCAACTCCTCCATGCTAGATCCTGTTCAATAATGAATGAGAAACAGAATATGTAGAAAGTTTTTTGAGTGTTTATTTGAGGATTGAAAGTTACACAATACGTGCTATATGCAATATAGTGTGAAGCAAAACTTGACTCTGGAACACATTACATAGATTATTATAGGAATATTTGTGGATTTTGGTTATTATACAGTGCTTGGTATTGTTTATCTGTGAAAAAGTCGCTAGACCTAAAATCCAAGAATGCACCACATCTATACGACGTACTTATGGTTCGGCTAGTTAGTGGAATTACCATGAAATTTTAAAAGCTGATCTGAGAAGATGAGAGAGCTTGAATTCTGACCAATGGACTGAAGCTCTGCTGCATCACTCTCTTTACATAGACATGAACCAAAGTTATGAATTTCATTCTAAAATAAATCCATGTTCCAAAACTTTTTCTGGTCATTCTTAAGCCATTCAATAAACAACAGTTTCTAACATACACACAGAATTTTACTTACTGTCTCATCTGTCCATTAAAAACCCCAAACCAGCTTGTACAGTGTAACATGACTGCTCTTGATGCACTAACAAACAAGCCACGCTCCCTGTTAGCCATCTAAAAACATCTGTCCTCTATCACTCCCCCACTTACTCACTCCCTCTTGAAGAGCCAAAAATGAAACAAGGTCTTGAACAAAAGGTCTACCAAGAGAGCAGTGTGAGCGACAAAACACACACACACACACACACACACACACACACACACACACACACACACACACACACACACACACACACACACACACACACACACACACACTTACTAAACTTATCCACGGAGCAAAAATAGTTTACAAATCATGGTTCTATCAGAATTTCCACAATATTGCTATTAAATACAAAAAAATACTATATAAATCAATGTGCTTTGTTAACATCCCATTACACATTTAGTCACCATTTGCTGTTATAATAACCTTCACTATTCTGGGAAGATGTTCCACCAGATTTTGGAGTGTGCTTGTGGAGATTTGTGCTCATTCAGCCACAATGGTGTTAGTAAACTCAGGTAGTGATGTAGGTGAGGTGAGGAGGCCTGGGGTGCATTCAGCGTTCCAACTAATTCCAAAAGTGCTTAATAGGGTTGAAGCTTTAAAGCAGGAGAACTTCCACTTCAACCAATTTAAAGCACATCTTAATGGATCTGGCTTTGTGCACATAGGCATTGTCATGCTGGAACAGGTTTGGTCTCCTAGTTCAAGTCAAGGGAACATTTTATGCTACAGCATCCAAAAACATCTAATACAGTTGTGTGCCTTCAACTTTGTAGTAACAGATTTGGAAATAACCACATATAGCTGGAATTTTCAGGTGTTCCAACACTTTTGCCCATAGAGTGTATATTCCACATAATATCTTTAACCATAATATGATGCCAAACTCCACCTCTCTTTTACAACATTGATTTCTAACCATTTTAAAATCTGACATAAAATGAGCTCCATGAAGATATGGTGTACAATCGCCAGAATGGAAGAGCTTCTGCTTAAGAGCTTGATTTCAACCCTACTGAACACCTTTGGGATAAATGTGAACACTGACTGCACCCCAGACCTCCTCACCTCACCTACATCACTACCTGACTTTACTCACACCCTTCTGTTTAAATGAGAACAAATCTCCACAAAAATCTAGTGGAACATCTTCTAAGGTTATTGTATCTGCAAATGTGGAATAAATGTGGAAAGGGTGGAAAGAGATGTTCAAAAAGCACACCCAATTCTTGAGCTCAGGTGTCCATAAACTTTTCTATATATCGTGTATAATTCTAAAAAAAAAACTATGGTATATTAAAGCTGTAAAGTGCACTAAATGATTAGAAAGCACCGTACAAATCACCAGACTATTTGAACTCGAAACTCCTGTCTGTTAAATATGTAAATTTTAGAACAGTATCCTTTTGGAATCCTGTTTCTCTGTTTCCATATTCAGGAATATTAACTAAAACCTAGACCTTGGACTCATAGAACCGTAATGTAGCCAATAAACCCCTAAATAATTCTTGTTTTATACAGTTTAAAGATGAATTGTAATATGTGTGGATTAGATCTACACACACACACACACACACACACACACACACACACACACACACACACACACACACACACACACACACACAACCTGCATTGATGGATGGATGTACATTTGTTTTAATCCGTTTTTATTTCTCTTTAAACTCTGTAATTATTTGCTTATTTAATTCATAACAAATTTTATAAGCTTTGCAAATACGAAGGTTAATATTTGTCATGACAATAAAGCAGAGACAGAGAGAGAGAGAGAGAGAGAGAGAAAGAGAGAGAGAGAGAGAAAGAGAGAGAGAGAGAGAGAGAGAGAGAGAGAGAGAGAGAAATGCCTTCCTATCACTACACAGCAACCAAATTGATGCCTGCAAATGCAACTTATACTTTACATTTGTTAGTTTAAAATTCTGTTCAGCTTGTTTCTGTTGTTGTTTATTTTGAGTGAGCAGAAGCTTGAGAAAAATGCTGCACAGTCCCCATCGTGATGTGAAAAAGAGAAAGTTTGAGACAGATGGTCTGAGTCAGGGAATTGATATAAAGTTACATGCACCTAAATGACTATGAAACTCATAACAAACAGCCATAACAAAATAAACCTAATAAAAAAGTCAGGAACAGACGGAAATTTGCCAGGAATTGTTCCCATGTACACAATGTTTTCATTTAAACTCTACACATTAGATTTTCAATCACACAGTGCAGGTGATTAAAATGAACAATCAAGAACAGTAATGTTTGGAAAAGAAAATCCTACCTACAAAATGCTCTACCTAACCTTCAGCAAGCATTAATGGAACTGTGATGACAATCAGGGCAGAAAAAAAACTATTACTTCACTCTTACTATTCTAAATCCATTAAACACCAATACAGGGACACGGTTAAATTAAAGTCAACAGGGTCCCCTGGTGGTCTAGTGGTTAAGACGCAGCGCTCCCACCGCTGCAACCCGGGTTCGATTCCCGGTCAGAGAACCATCCCCAGCCAGTGCCGGTCCCAAGCCCGGATAAATTGGGGAGGGTTGCGTTAGGAAGGGCATCCAGCGTAAAACATGTGCCAAATCAAACTTGCGGAGGATCCGCTGTGGCGACCCCTAACGGGAGAAGCCGAAAGAAAGTGTAACAAGAAATGGGCAAAAACTAAACTGTATGATTTATACTCTTATGTGTTAAAGTTACAAAAATAATAATAATAATATTTTAATATGCAATTTTCCAAGACAATGGCAAGACCAAGACTGGAGTGTATTAAGACCAAGACAAGATCAAGACTTTAATGGGCTCAAACTATGACAAGACCAAGACTTTGAGGGGTTAATACCAAGACAAGACCAAGACTTTAGGGGTTTTAGACCAAGACAAGACCAAGGCTCTGGTGGGTTCAGACCAAGACAAGACCAAGGCTTTGCACATTTTTATGCAAGCAAAATATGGCAAACATTTACAATTAAAAAATACATAAAACTTTCAAATACCCAATATATTGAATATATTGAATTCTGTAAACTTCCAATAAAACAATAAGAAGATAGAAGTATTTTTATGGTTAAAATTATAATGTATGATGAACATTGGTTTTAATGGACAGTCACTAAGTGTGTGAACCATAGAGTTTTACTGTTTCAAAGAAAAGCACAACAATTCTGCTATGGATTTGTTTGGATTTTCTAGATGAAAATTTTTTCTACATTTTAAGCCATTTAATATTAATTTATTGTTTATTTAATCTTTGCATAAAATCAATATTACGTTTGCAATCGTGCTCATATTAAAAAAAAAAAAAACCTCTCCCTTGCTATTGAGTAATCATATGCAGAAGTTATAGAAAAAAAAAATCAAGATCTCTTGCAAGTACTTTTTTGCAAACATATCTTAAATTTTGTGTCCATTTTTTAATATGTTTCCGAAAGAAAATGAATTGACGTCAGCGGTCTCGAACTATTTTACTGTCTTACTCCTGAGATCACAACAGCACAAATATCTTTGTTCTTTTGTTACTTAGACACACACACACACACACACACACACACACACACACACACACACACACACATGGATACTAACGCCTGGAGAATTCACTTGAGGGATATCAAACCAATGGGTTTAAACTGTTTTATATTGTTACTTTGACGCCACACATTTCATTTCCCAAACACGCACACAAAAACTAGGGCCAGTTTAGCAAAGAAAATCCACTGGGAGGAATAGAACAAGTATGTTTTTGGAGGCAAGAGGAAACGGGGAGGAACCAGGCAGGAAAGTACACAAACACAGAGACAACATAGAACTTCTTGTTCTGAAACTATATGGTCACTGAATCATTATATAATGCAGTGAACCCACAGGCTCAGTGTGTAAAGGGTGCCAATACTTTTGATGCATCTTGAAAAAAACACACAAAAAATAGTGACATTTTGTAATGAGTAATGAGGTCACGGAAATTTTCACCAGTGTGTGCCTCAAACACACACACACACACACACACACACACACACACACACACACACACACACACACACACACACACACACACACACACACACTGAAATTGATGCAACAGGTGTAAATTGTTCTACTGTCTTAATGTTGTGATTTCCTTCTACCTTCACACTCACACACACACACTCACACACACACACACACACACACACACACACACACACACACACACACACACACACACACACACACACACACACACGCATACGGGAATTGATGCAACAGAATTAAATTATTTTAACTGTCATAATCTTGTAGTTTCCTTCTGTTTCCTAGACACGACACACACAGAAACACACACACACACACACACACACACACACACACACACACACACACACACACACACACACACACACACACACACACGCACACACACACACAAATATCTGGTCAATTCACTTAAGAGACATCTCAAGCAAGAGACTGCATTACACTGACTCCACATATTTCATTTCTCTCTCTCTCTCTCTCTCTCTCTCTCTCTCTCTCTCTCTCTCTCTCTCTCTCTCTCTCTCACACACACACACACACACACACACACACACACACACACACACACACACACACACACAGAGGGATTGATGCAACAGTTTTAAACTATTTTATTATCCTAATCCTGTGATTTTCCTCTGTTTACTAAACACACACACACACACACACACACACACACACACACACACACACACACACACACACACACACACACACACACACACACACACACAAAAACACACTTAGGGAAGGAATTGACTTAGGGAAAAACAAACAATGTTAAAAGCTACTTTGCATTAAGAAAAGAAAACTAACCCTGAATCTATGGAAACATATCTGATTCCCTCTTCTACATCTTTTCCTCTAACTGTACCTACATTTCTGTCCTTTTTCATAACACAAAGTAATTACCATAGACTCACACACTACTCACTACCAGTCTCAACAATAAAACAGAAAAACCTGAAAAGACAAAGAGATCGTACCTGATGTCATGAGGAGCTGGAGGACCAAACGTCCACGTGAAGGGGCTTCAGATAAATAAGACTTCTTACCCTAAATTGGAACACAAAGTCCAGATGAGCAAAAAACAAAACACCTGTCAGGCACACACACACGCACACACACTGGCGTCTTTAACTTATACACACACACACAGACCCATGCAAACATGAACTTAATTTACTGCCCCTAAATCCCCCCCAGTGCACATGCTCCAATCTGTTCCCTTGAGGCATCAGAATCTAAGCCACACATTCACCACTTGCACACACACACAATGTTCTTTCTCTCTCTCTCTCTCTCTCTCTCTCTCTCTCTCTCTCTCTCTCTCTCTCTCTCTCTCTTTCTCTCTCTCTCTCTCTCTCTCTCTCTCTCTCTCTCTCTCTGGTCACTTGTTTCCTGTCCTCTCTCCTCCACCCGCTACAGTACGAACAGAGCTGGCTTTTCTCACAAATCTTATTAGTGAATTTATCATTTTTAAGATCAGAGACTGTGGTGGAGCTCATAAGAAATTCAGTCGTGTTTGTGTTCTTCCAGCAGTAAATCCATTACTTGACTCAAAACCTGCTTTGAAATCGAACAATTGCTGGAGCGTTCCTCCATTTCATTTATATCCATAAAATAATTCTAAAAGCATAAAACTAAATATCTGTACTAATTATTAAGTTCTTACCAGGGATTCACTTTCAGGAGAAATTTCAGGATTCATACAACTCAAATTAAACAAAAAACAAATGTTTAAGGCTTACAATATATAGACTAAAGTATTGGGAGAACTGATTTTTCCATCCGTATGTGGTTCTTCCCCAAAATGTTATCAAACATTTGGAGGCACACGATTGTCTATGATGTATGTATTTGGATGTGACTTTAAAATAGAATAAGTCTATTTAACCTACCCTTTTGGCATTGTACCTTATTATTATAAGTAAAAATAACATTTGGAGTATATATTGCTATATATTAAGTATTGGGACACCTGAGCTTTTTAGCTATATATATATATATATATATATGAATATATAAAATAAGGGCTTTAATAATTTGTGATGTGAAGCTCTAATCTGTAGCATTAAAGTGTTCAATACCTGCATTAAATTTAGCAATCTTTTACTGAATCACATTACTAGCTGCATATCTATCAACAGTTATTATTCAGTACAGCCTAAACAGACTCCAATTCCCATCAGTTACAGTCATGGTCACATTCAAGGTTAGTGGACTTTTACCAGACTTCATTTCCTCTTAACCAGAGTCATTAATAATTTCAAGGTCACCAAACTTAAATGCACAGCATTAACAATCTTACAGCATAAACAATCCTAGACTTTCTGGCAGTTTATGCAAAGGCTCATTGCAACACTTTTCTTTCCATTTGCTCCCATTTCGTTCTGTGTACTGTAAACTGATCAGGCACAACATGACATTTTAACATTATGACAGGTAAACTGAATAACGCTGAGATGGGATCCACCCATCCAGGTTCACTTGCTGCCATACTATAATGTTGATGTGTTAGAAGTAGGAAAAATAAAAATAATTTGAGCAAGTTTAACAAATTGTGATGGCTAAATGACTGGTTTAGAGAATCTACAAAACTGCAGCTTTAGTGGGATGTTGTCAGCATTCTTCTACCGATATACCCCATGTTTTCCCTTTGCACATGTCCAAACCACCTCAATCACACCTCTCTCATTTTGTCTCCAAAACGTCCTTCATGCGATGTCTCTTTAATAAACTCATTTTCTAATCCTGTCCATCCTCGTCACTCCCAAAGAAAATCTTAGCATCTTCAACCATCTATCAAAAGTAGTCCAAGGAAGGAACAATGGTAAACCGGTGACAGGGTCATGGGCAGCTGAGACTCATTGATGCATGTGTGGAGCGAAGTCTAATGCCATATTTCATTGCTGGCCGTAATCACAGCAGGTCTCGGAAGACATTTCTGGATATGTGACTGCAGCCTGAGCCTGGGAACATTCTTGTGAAGACATCAATCCTTGTTCTTCCCAGTGTATGAGTTACGGTTCTGATGTATGCCATTTCTGTTTTTCCCTTATTTTCTTAGTTCATGTTTGTAGAACGTCTGACCCATGTCTGTTTTGTTCAATCTGTCTGCCTGAGGTAAAAACCAAAATCGCCTGCACTTGCATCCACACTTTTTAAATGTTGGATTAAGTTGGTTTAAGTTTTTCCAGATTTGTGTGCAAAAAACAAAAAAACAAAATAAAAAGCACATCGGGAAAACTATAATGCATCAGTTAGATGGGCATAAAAAAAATTATGAAAAAGTTTCTTGGGATTCCAGAAATAAAGCATAATTATGAAGTATAATTACAAGCAATATTTATAAAGAAGATTTAAAGAACAAATGTGTACCAATGGAGCTTCCTCACACACACACACACACACACACACACACACACACACACACACACACACACACACACACACACACACACACACACACACACACACACACACACACACATTCCTGACTGTGAATTAACACTATGTTTGGACTTATTGGCATGGATTCCTTTTCCTCGTGTTGTTTCTGTCAGTCATATGACAAAAACCCGAACACTGCGATGTCCGGCACAGCCCTGTGTACATCAAGATAATATAAAGTTCAGCGGCATTTCCTCTTTTTTTCTTCTCTTTAAAATAAAAAATAATGGGAAACCCATTCCAGTACAACACTTAACTTTACTTTTGCATTTGTCAAGCATAATGACACAATATTTATTTTAGAATTTAGATAACACTGATTCCAAAGGCCTGAGCAAAGATTACAAGCACAAGCGCAGTGTCATGTCAGCGCTGCGATTCGACCCATGGACCCTGATTCCCAGAATTACCACAGTACAGAATCACAACATAGCAGATCTGGAATATATTTCCCATTACACACATGATGTTTATGTTCACCTGAGTACTGAACACACACATACACACAACTTAATTATGTACACACACAATCACAATGCAATCTTCCTCTCTCTCTTTTTCTGTTTGTACAAGCCTTTGAATTCTAAACCTGGTTTTGAACTCTTTTCTTTTTTTTCTGCTTTTGTCTTTGAAAACCTCTGTTGATTACTTAACCCAAGCCTGTTTTCCCTTTATTGTGTCTTATGATTTGTCTACCTGTTTCAATGAAGCCTATCTGCACTTACTGTACTGCCTTTGAGACCGGACACACAATCAATCATGCGTTCATCTTCAGTAAGCAGAACCACAGATCTGCAGACTATCCTACTACCACTAAGGATGAACATTGAAGGGTATAAGATGCTTGGTAAGGTGGTTGGACAATTCTGGGTGAGATGAAAGTTCATCTCAGGACACCATACAATAAAAATGTGCCTCTGAGGCCGATGCGATTCGCATCTCGCTTCATAGCTAATGATAGGATACATTAAAGATACATATGAAGCAGCTACCGATGTGATGCAATACAATTCCCACATCGTGAATTCCGATTTCTATTCGATTCAACACAATGCAATTCAATGCAATACGATACAATCAAAAAAATACAATTCAAACAATTCAGTATGGTACAGATACTATATTTGGTTTCAATTTCTTTGGTTCAGACAGACAGTAAATCGTCAATTTACTTAAGTGCCTTCTGACTTCTAACTCGTGGCCCTTTCACAAACAGGTAGTACAAAAAAATAATAAAAAGATTAATAATAACCAGATGTTCTTTTCCTGTTCTGTCTCCAGGAGGATGCAGCTCTACCTCTGCCATGTTAATCTATATTCTATGTCACTCTCAGGACACGCCTCGGTCCTATTGTTGTAAAACGTCATTCACGTAGCAGCAGTGGTGCTAAGAGAACATGCATGAGAAACAGATTAGGTCTATTTGATCTACATATTAAATATTGGTCACAAATTATTGGTCACTTTCTTAATAATACTAATAATTATATATAAAAAATCATAATTTTTTTAATGCAAATATATTAAAAACTATGCATCTTGATACAAATGCCAACTTGTATTCGATGCACCCTTTTTTTTAAATCAATGCATCACATCATTATCTTTTATACTGATGCACTGATGTGAGTCCTTGGCCATATAAACTGCACTTTGATTAAAAATATACAGTTTAGAGACAATAAGGTTTCAGAGGAAATCTCTTATGTCATATATAGGTAGGTTATAAACAAAAAAAAATAAAAAATTAAAGAAGCAATCGTCCCCAATGGTGCGGTGTCCAAACCTGAATTTTCTCCAGTGACTGTCAAGAAAGTATTAAAGCCCCATCATCAAGTCCGGATAT
Organism: Silurus lanzhouensis; assembly: GCA_039877035.1. NCBI lineage: Eukaryota > Metazoa > Chordata > Actinopteri > Siluriformes > Siluridae > Silurus > Silurus lanzhouensis. Next base: position 1,081,008 of record JBCEWE010000496.1, on the reverse strand, counting down.
TGCTTCTATAAATCCTAAATATGAATAAAAATTGGAGGTTTCATTCTAAAAATGACAGGTTTGTGGTTATTAAGGAAGTAAACACACTTTCTTAATTTGATTTGTATCAAATATTTATGATAGAAGCCTATGCTTTTATATTAGACTGTGTGTTAATCAACGTTTTTTCACATAACTGAGAATCACAACACTGAATTATTAATTTGTTATTAAAGTGCAGACGCTTAACTGTTAGAGCAAACATCCGGCACTTACAGTAACGCTGACTCACAAGATAATGGAACACGTTTTCATTACACAACTGCACGTGTGTGTGTATATCACTTCATTATCAGTGTTTTAATGAGGTGCAGGTAGATCATGAAATAAGGAAGTGGTAAAACACCACCATTGCTATTTTGGGAAAACAAGCAATAATAATAATAATAATAATAATAATAATAATAATAATAATAATAATAATAATAATAATAACAGACCTTTATTCCTCTTTAACAAGGTATTTGGCAATTGCAAATTACTTATTTATTAAATTATATACATTTTATCTATAAAATATTTAATACTTTAATTTAATTCGGATACTTGTATTAAATGTTGTGGAACCTCAGCATAACAAGTTTAAGGTTTTCATTACTTACATTATAAAAACTTTAAATTGTAGTTTCCTCACCAGTCTTTTTTTTTAAATTTTTTTAACCAATAAAGCAAAACAAACAAACAAACAAAAACAAACAAACAAACAAACAAACAAACAAACAAACAAACAAACAAACAAACAAACAAACAAACAGCATAACCCCTGTAGCATATCACGATACAAAAGAATTTAATAGCATAAGCTCTCCTTCATTTCTGAAATTAACACTGACACTGAAAACTCTTAAAAATGTAAAATAAATGTGTTAACTGGGCTTTATAGAAAAAAAACCGTATAATTAAGACAAAACAAAACTTTTTTTTTGAACAATAAAAAAAATGGAAAAAACGATTTCTCTATTTTTAACGTCTTAAATGTTTATTGTTATATTTGCACATTGGAGCTTTTGGAGAAACGCAATTTTGTTCTGCTTTGCACCGATTGGCTGAATGACAATAAAGCCATGTTCACACTTTTTTTTCTTAAAAAAACAGACTCTCCACACTCTCCAAAATGGATACATTTGAAAAACGAATTTTTTTTTCACATCGGAGTTTTCAACAAAACGATGATGCATTTTTTTGGCATGTGACAGTGCCCGTTCTCAACATAGCCACAAAGTTTCACAGGACCGGAAAGTAAATAAACACAGGGTGGAAATGATGCAGGTGGAGGCGTCTTACCTTTTGTCTTACCTAACATAACTCATGCGCAGTACAGGGACATAAGCGTTTTCAGATGTTTCTGGGTGGATAAGCAATTTTTGGGAAACGATTGAAAACGATAGTGTGGACACAAAGTGTTAGATGACAAAACATAATTTATTAATACAAATGAATCCATATCAGTGTAGACACAAACACAAAGTCACAAAGAAACCATAACCTGGACGTGGGGATGAGGGTTGTAAAAGACAATTGATTGAAAGTGACAAACATGAAGCAAGCTATGAGGTGTGAGGTGAGACACGTACATACACCACATGTGCTAATCTGCCCTAAATGTGAACCAGGTGCAGAAGTCCATTCGCATGGAGCAGTGGCTGATGGGAAGCATAGTCCTGTCATTTATTTTCCGATAAGGACCTGCTGCCAAATATTTCTAGTTTTACAGTATATATAATTCGATCAGAGTGTACTGAAAAAAGAATTGCTATAATTATTTGTACTTATAAAGATATTTTGGGGGATGATGTAGCTCAGTGTTTAAGATGTTTGACTTCTGAACAGAAGGTTGTGAGTTCAAATCCTAGCTCCACCAAGCTTTTGCTTCTGGGCCCTTATCCCTCAACAGCTCAGTTGTATATAATAAAAAAAATGTAAATCGCTCTTAATACGGGCATACAACATGTATTCAAAGCACTTATTTTCATAACACTAGCTGTTGAGTTTTTTTGTGAACTTCTATTTTTTTAGTAATTGAATTTTTTTAATAATCAAGCAATTATCCAGTCTTTTGTCCGTATTTAGATAACACATTCATCCCAAATGCATTATAACGTAAGGAAAGTTTCCCTCTCAGAGCAATCGCCCCAAAAAATGTCTCACTCAAAACAACAGACATTTCCCACTGAATAAGAACTCCACTTCATGCCATCTAGGCATATGTAGTTGAACTAAAAAAACTTCCTGGGTATTTCTGGAACATGACTTGTAATAATCTTTCACTGAGATTAATGAGACATGTTAGTGGTTTGCGAGCAGAATAAACCATAATAAAATTTACTATCTGCACCATTAGACATGTTTAGACAAATATTTACAAGACACTGGTAGCCTAGACTCTCTGTGTCCAGATGTTATTTAGGGCAATCTTCAAAGAGACAATCTTATTTTATCATGAAGCTGGAAAAGTGATATGTTCACTTGGGCTGGCTTTTATCATGTCATATCGCAAGTGTTATGATCCGTTACCTAATAGAAAATCCATTAGAGAAGAGAAGGTCGTTTCACAGAATGACACTGTAACAAATTTAGGATGGACGTGACAGTCAATGCTGTTGGTGGAAGTTAAAAAATTAAACATTCATACATGTGCTGTTATAGTAAAACATTTAATGATGATTTGACAGCACAGAGTCGATATTAGCAAGCGAAGCTGACTTCCTTGTATATTTAATGGATTGTAAGTTATATTTAAACTCGTTAAACATTGTATTTCTTACATTATAGAAGCTATAATTTATCCTTACTAGTCTTTTATTGTTTCTCTCTGAGCAAATATAAAAGAAAACACAGATAGATTGTATTTAGAAACTCAGCTATTCTGTACTGGAGTCTCCTTCTATAAATTGTTAGCTTCCTAATTGGAAAAAGTTCTGTGTTACTAATTGTAATGTCATGGGTTCAAGCCCTACTATCCTTAACCTGCCTATCATGGGCCCTTGAGCAAGGCCCTAAACCCTCTTGAATGGGTCGCTGTATCATGGCTGATCCTGCACTCTGACCCCAGGTTCCTAGCATCACTGGGACATGCAAAGAAAGAATTTCACCGTGCTTTGAAGTACATGTGACAAGTATAAAGTATCTTTACCTTTAAAATCTAGGGATGTCCCACTAAACAAGCCATCACATTTCAATGTATCAACTCAGCACAGTTTTTAGACATATTAGGTGGGTGCCTGGGGTGCCAACCCTAGTGGTTAGGGGGAGCAGCGAGCTCCCACTGCCACTCTCGCTCTCACCCATTTTTTTCTTACTTGTTTTCAGCTGAAGTTTAATATACAGTATACTGTATGTTTACATAAATAAATTTGGGCAGTTTTGCAATGAATATTAAAGGTGTTTAACATTTTTTAATGGAAAGTTGTGGATGATTTGTATAGCGTGGATGTGGAGCATTGTGTTGGAAGGGCAAAGCCATGGTGGGGCATTAGACCACAAGGCTAGAAATCACCCTGTATAAACTAATAACTATAAACTTTCTTTCGGCTTCTCCCATTACGGGTCGCCACAGCCGACCATCCGCATGTTTGATTTGGCACATGTTTTTACGCTGGATGCCCTTCCTAACGCAACCCCTTCCTATTTACCCGGGCTTGGGACTGCACTAAGGCTTGTGCAACCCTAACCCGGGCCGCAGCGGTGAGAGCGCCGCATCCTAACCACTAGACCACCAGGAAACTATAAACTAATAACTATAACTAACTATATTTCCTCCCAATTAAATTTTAGGCTGATGGTATCCTAAATCTGTGACCTAGTGAACCAGTGTTAATGTATTCATTGATGGAGACTTAAAGCACTTTTGTACTTCGCTCTGGACGTCTATGAAATACCGTATGTGTAAATGCAAATAAATTTATGTCTAAAAGGAGGAAATACCTCCTTATATGGAAATTTGTTTCTGAGATTTATTTGAAGTGTTAAATAACAAACAAACAAAAACAACAACAAAAAAATACTACTGCAGGGCAGAACCCCAAACTATTTAACTGATAAAAGAGTGCTTTCCTCTGTAATTTACTTAATCTGTCCATTCTTTCATTAATTAAATACATAAAAACAACTTTCCTTTAGGCAAATCTTTATTTCTATTCTCACCTAGAGAACTACTGTTACAGTTGCTGTAAACAAATCCTGTTCTGAAGGACCAGATTTGAGAACTTGACAAGGATGTGCTATTTAGGCAGAGTAGTTCCTAGATTATTAGATTTTCTCTGGGGAAAAAGTTGACTGGTCCATCATAACCACAGTTCTTCATCAGAAATAGCCATCTCAAAAACATTTTAGTCAAACAGGAAGCCATGAGAGATGTGGGATGAGGGTGGGAAGGAAAATGCCAGTGGGAAGTGGGAGCTACTCCATGGATGTACTCTCAGCACATTTTCATTTACATGCACGTCTGATATAGCCTTGGAGAGAAAGCTATATTTGGAAAGTGGTTCCAGAGGTGAAGTTCGGGTTTGTTTGATGCCAGGGGTGTATAAAAATATGAGCAGAACAGGGTGAATGGAATGTACAGACTAGTTGTAACTGTCAAGTGTATCTTACATTCACTTAAATTTTCTTTTCATTTTGCTTTTAACATTGGACATTGTCCTGGAGCCGCTTTAAGGAATAAAATAGAAATTCATAAATTAGTCTCTATATGTTGTATTACACACTGAATTGTGCTGTATATAAAGTAGACCTTCAATTCAAAGTCACAATTACGACACATGAAAGTCTTCTTAATACATAATAGATACTGTGATAACGTGTCTCACTTTCCTATATATTGTTTTTTTAAAAAGCTGTCTGGTTCTTCATTATACCAAATCTGTTGTTTATAAGTAATAACCATTGCAGAAAGATATCAAATACCGAAAACTGGCCTCTTCCAGTTAGACCTTCTTGATAAAACACACACATTGGAATTTTACTAAACCTCTATAGCTGTAATAGAAACAATAGTTGAATATTTTACTAATACTCTCATTTCAATATGTTAGAATTTCTATAGTAACTTTTCATAAAATTTACTTAATAAAATAATTACAATTATTTTGCAAAAAACAACACAAATTACGATAGATAAAGCAAATATATCCATAAAGAGATAGAACAATTTATATAAGGAGACTCCAGTGTGCTCCTGTAGAATACACTTTCCAGCAGAACTGAGAAGTTTGTTATTTTCATGGTAACATGTGTTTATTTCTTTTTTTTTTTGCTCCAAGAGAGACAAGAGGAAAGGCTACTTCACAGTTTATAGCTGCTATAATGTAAAGCGATACAATGGTTTGAAGATGTTCCATACAAATGAATGTAAATAAATTTGCAGAAAATTTAAAATGGACCAGCTTTTGTGTTAAAAAAGATCTTGGTTTGACATGAGTAAATAAGGTTAGGGGTGATTAAAAATATGTGATATCTACTGGATAATGTCTCACAAAGCACAATATTCTCTTCCAGTATGACTTTCTTAATAAAACACACACATTGGAATTCTAAGGAACTCAGATCATTCTCTATACAGTAGCTGTAACAGTATTAAGTATGGAATATAATACATGTGTTACGTTCCATTTCGGAGTTTAGGGTAGGGAAGTAACATATGGTGTTTTTGAGATGGATGCTGAAAGAAAAGACATGACTGAGACCCAGTTTAAGTTTTTCTTTCGCTTTACTGTTAACATGCAACTTTGTTATTCTAGAAAAATAATCAGCAACGGTGAGGTGTGAGTGTAATGTAACCTGACATAAAAAAAGAAGTCGATGCCCCCGCATCATCTGAAGTGTCTGAATGCTCACAACAATTATGTTTGTTTATGGAAGAATATTTTTTGTACTTTTAGTTTTTTGTGTTGACTGTTATGGAACATATATGAAAGAAGATTGACACCAATCTGGACAATCAGATTTAAGAATTCACCAGTTATGGGATTATACAATTCCAGGCCCAATGGGAATGTTTCCTTCTGATTGGTTACCACAAAGTTGGAGGCACGCAATTGTATAGAACATCTTTGGATGTGGTAGCATAAAACATTCCTCTCACTTGAAATAGGAGTTCCAAACCAGGATGACAATGATCCAGGATGACAAAGATCCTGTCACATATAAGCCAGCACCATGAAGATATGGTTTACATGGATAGGAGTGGAAGATATTGAGTGGTCCGTTGTAGAGCTCTGTCCTCAAACCTATTGAACCTGTTGGTGTGAATTTGAATGCTTACTAAACCCCAGGCCTCCTCACCTCACCTACATCATTACCTAAGTTTACTAGCACCCTTGTGGCTGCATCTCACACAAATCTCCACAAGCCCACTCCAAAACTTCTTTCATAAAGAGGTTATTATTACAGCAAATTATTCCAAAATGTGCAATGAAATGTTCAAAAAGCACATGCAAGTATTTATAATTTGGAAAACTGAATCATTGAAACATTGAATTGCATAAATTATTTAAATACAGTTATCATGCAGTAGATCAATACTTTTACTTTAGACACACAATTACATTTAAAAAGCACATGCATTTGTACTCAAATAAAAAATGCAAAAGTACTTTCACTACAGTCATACTCAAGCAGGGGATTTATAATTTAATCACGTTCATGAATAGTGTACTTTATGCAACACTTCTTAAAATACTGCATTCAGGTTGTAGTAAAAGTATGAAGTGAATGTTGAAGTATTTTTGCACCCTTGAAATACTATAAACCATTTCGCCAATTTCTCCAAAGTGACTTTTTATCCACTAAAACATAGAGATCTGAAATTGCCTTTATTTTGCCTCGATTGTTCATAATTTGTCTCCGGAAATACACAGCCATGTTCTCTAAGAGATTTTGCTGAAATTTAGGGAGTGCATTTTGTCAGACCTCACGTGCTCCCACTCGTCCAAATTGTTTCCATTCCCTTTAACCTTTGCTTGTCCCAACTGGCCATGTAGCAAGGTCAGGGGTTACCAATAAGTGAAATATGATTTGCCCCTTCACCTTGTGCTTGCTCAAATCCGATGACTCAGCGAGCTAAACATAAGTAGTAGAACGTAATCTTCAAGTGCTCCTTTTAAACCCCTCCAGAGACTTTTGATGTGAACCTGCAGATCAAATTTAAGACCCAGCTGACGTAAAAGTATGAACAAGATCAGAAAAATGCTCACTGTCACTGGAGCATGTTTACCACAGAGGCAGATGGTCTTAGGATGACAGGATTGCTCACCCATTAGTCAGTGAAAGAATAAAAAGTTTAAAAGCTTGTTGAGAGTTTCTTAATTCACATTACTGACAAGCATTTATCACTAATAAATATAATCAATCCCTTTTTACATACTAAGTACAGTGATGTTCTTTTTATTTCATTAGGCTATAAAGAATTCATGGAAAGGTGGCAGCCTAGTGTGTTAATGCACTGGACTTCGGTTTAAAAGTCATAAGTTCAAATCCCAGCCATGCCAATCTGCCTGTTAGGCAAGGTACGGAGGCGGAAGCCGGAGTAACGGCAAACATAAACTTTATTTAGCAAAAGGCAGAGCCAACACAAAATACCCGTGTTGATCGGGATAATCCGGCAAACGGCAGTCCAATGATAACATCCACGGTGCGTTAAGGAGGAAGCGCGGCGCGGGGGAAGCGACAGAGAAGTGTCGGTAGTCCGAGGTGCGCTGGGGAAGGCAAACGCGGCCGTGGAGTGAGCGAGGAGTCCGGGAGAAGAAGGCATGTAGCGGGGGAAGCATAAACACGAACATACACCACCATGAACCTACACGACCACGCATGAACGTATAATAACGGACAGGGAGTGTGGGTGAGTGAGGGGTTTATATTGGAGCCGGGAGTGAGTAAGTAACGCGCTTCAACTGTGCCTGATTTGCGCTGTGAGCTTGGGAGCGCGCGGACGCAATGACAGCATCTAAAGGAGGCGTGGCAGGTGGATTCCTGACTCCCCCCCCCCCAAAGGGGCGGCACCGGACGCCCCCAAACCACGAACTGCCTGGTGGGCCCGGGCACTCGGAGGAGGGCCCCTCCAGTCCTCCAGGGTCGAAGGGGACCCGGCCGGAACCGCCACGGAGCCAGGAACAGCAGGGAAGGGCCCGAGGCGAAGCGACCACACCTGCGGAGAGCCGGAACGGGACAACGACCCCAGCGGGGCCCCGGAACAGAACACAGCCCCACGCGGAGGCCAGGAACGGGGCGAAGTCCTCGGCGCAGACCAGAGGCGGAGAGACGTCTACCACGGAGACCTGGAGCAGAGCGACGCCCTCAGCGAAGGCTGCAGGCGGAGCGACGACCCCCATGGAGACCCGGAGCAGAGCGACGCTCTCGGCGGAGACAGGAGGCGGAGAGACGACCCCCATGGAGACCCGGAGCGGAACAACATCCTCGGCAGAGCGCTCTACGGGGCTTACCGGCTCGAAGACCCTTTGGACGGAGACTGGAGATGAAGCGACGCCCCTGACTGAACACAGAGGCTGAGTGATGACCTCGGCGGGGTTCATCGGTGTGACCTCAACCTCCAGGGAGCTCAGGAGCGACCTGTCCTCGTCCAGGGAGCTTGGAGGCAAGATGTCACCGTGAGAGGGGTCCTGAGGTGAGCCGTCACCGAGGGAGGAGCTCATGAGCGAGATGTCGCCATGGGAGGAGCTCAGGAGCGAGACGTCGCCGTGGGAGGAGCTCTGTGACGTGACTTGGTCTTCTGAGTGTTCGTGGGGCGAGCCGTCACCTTTTGGGAGACTGTGGGGCGAGCCGTTGCCTGCGGATAAGGCCAGGGGCAGCGGTTGGACATCCCCTTCGTAGTCCAGGAGCTGCGGTGAGTGCTCTGGGGACCCCTTGGGAAAAGAGGAGGTGTCTGTGATGTAGCTTTGCCTTCAGAGTGCTCGTGGGGCAAGCCGTCACTTCTTGGGAGACTGTGGGGCGAGCCGTCGCCTTCGGATGAAGCCAGGGGCAGCGGTTCGACGTCCCTTTCGCAGTCTCGGAGCTGAGTGGAGAGCTCTGGGGAACCCCTCGGTGAAGCAGAGCTCCGAGAGGTGGCATCGCCTTCAGGGAGACTGTGGGGCGAACCGTCGCCTTTGGGGGAGCCCGGGGGCAACGGGACGACTTCCCTTTCGCAGTCTCGGAGGTGAGTTGTGTGCTCTGGGATCCCATTGGATGAAAAGGTATTCTCGGGGATGCGTTGGCATGGAACCGGGCTCTTCTTGAGACCCTGGAATGGAGCTGAGCTTTCCCGGGAGTCCTGGGACGGAACCTAGCTCTTCTTGGGAATCGGGAGTGAAGAGGAGCTCACGCCAGGGACCGGGAGCGGAGCCGAGCTCTCATCAGGGACCTGGAGCAAAGAGGAGCTCTCCTGGAAGCCTAGGAGCGGAGAGGGAGCCGCCTGGAAGCCTAGGAGCGGAGCGGAGCTCGCCTGGAGACCCTGGAGCAGAGAGGAGCTCGCCTGGAGACCCTGGGATGAAGCTGAGCTCTCGGGGACTCTCTGTAGCGGAACCGAGCTCTCGGGGACTCTCTGGAGCGGAACTGAGCTCTCGGGGACTCTCTGGAGCGGAACCGAGCTCTTGAGGACTCTCTGGAGCGGAACCGAGCTCTCGGGGACTCTCTGGAGCGGAACCGAGCTCTCGGGGACTCTCTGGAGCGGAACCGAGCTCTCGGGTTCGCTCAGGGACAGAGAGGAGCTCACGGGTTTGCTCAGGGACAGAGAGGAGCTCACGGGTTTGCTCTGGGACAGAGAGGAGCTCACGGGTTCGCTCTGGGACAGAGAGGAGCGCACGGGTTTGCTCTGGGACAGAGAGGAGCTCACGGGTTCGCTCAGGGACAGAGAGGAGCTCACTGGGTCGCTCAGGGACAGAGAGGAGCTCACTGGGTCGCTCAGGGACAGAGAGGAGCTCTCATGGAGGTCCTGGGATGGAACGGAGCTCTCTTTAGGACCCTGGAGTGGAACGGAGCTCTCCTTGGAGACCTGGAGCGAGGCGGAGATCTCCGGGGAATCCTGGGACGGAGCCAAGCTCTCTTGGAGGTCCTGGAACAGAGCCGAGCATTCATGGAGGTCCTGGGATGGAGCCGAGCACTCACGGAGGTCCTGGGGCCAAACGGAGCTCTCTTCAGGACACGGGAATGGAGAGGAGCTCTCGGGGCCGCTCTGGAATGAAGAGGAGCTCTCTGTGGACACCTGGAACGGAGCTGGACCAACCCGAAGGTTCTGGAGCAGAATGGAGAGCTCCTGGAGGTCCTGGAATGAAATAGAGCCAGCCTGGATTTCCTGGAGCACGGCGGAGATCCCTTGGAGGACCTTCGGCGGAGCGGAGCTATCCTGGAGGGCCTGGAGCAGCGCGGTAACCTCCTGGAAACTCTGATGAGGAACGGCATTCTCAGAAGCGGGGGAGAGGAGATGGAGATCAGCCGTGGTTATCCCGAGTTCCCTGGTGAGAAGCTGGAGGAACCAGGCGCATGAGCTGACTTTGCCCTCAGTCGTGCTCCACAGCTCTCTGGCAAGGGAGAGAGATTCCTCAGTCAGAAGAGACATGTGGAGGGCGATTTTCGCTTCTTCTGTGGGATAACTGGCTGGGTTCAACTCCACGTATCGATCCACGCTCCGTAAAAAATCCCTCCATTCAGCTCTGTTGCCGGAGAAGCGAGCCGGGAATCCCGTGACGTCATTGAGGGGGCGTGGCGCTGCCGAGCGTGCCCGAGAAGCGGCTGCGAGCTTCCGGGTTTTCCCGGGGGCGGAGCTTAACTGCCGCTTGATCGCGGCTGAGCGAACTCGACCTCCGAGGCACGGCTCGCGCCGGGACCACGGCGTTAATCCGATCATGTCCTTTTTCTTCTTTTTTCTTCTTTCTTTCCTTTTTTTTTCTGTCCGTAAATTCCTTTTCTGGGGTCCGTTATTCTGTTAGGCGAGGTACGGAGGCGGAAGCCGGAGTAATGGCAAACATAAACTTTATTTAGCAAAAGGCAGAGCCAACACAAAATACCCGTGTTGATCGGGATAATCCGGCAAACGGCAGTCCAATGATAACATCCACGGTGCGTTAAGGAGGAAGCGCGGCGCGGGGGAAGCGACGGAGAAGCGTCGGTAGTCCGAGGTGCGCTGGGGAAGGCAAACGCGGCCGTGGAGTGAGCGAGGAGTCCGAGAGAAGAAAGCATGTAGCGGAGGAAGCATAAACACGAACATACACCACCATGAACCTACACGACCACGCATGAACGTATAATAACGGACAGGGAGTGTGGGTGAGTGAGGGGTTTATATTGGAGCCGGGAGTGAGTGAGTAACATGCTTCAGCTGTGCCTGATTTGCGCTGCGAGCTTGGGAGCGCGCGGAGGCAATGACAGCCTCTAAAGGAGGCGTGGCAGGTGGATTCCTGCCACTGCCACTCACGGGCTCCTGAGCAAGGCCCTTATCCCCGGAGCTGCTCAGTTGTAGGAAAAAAAGCACGTCACTCTGTACAAGGGCGTAAAAGTAAACTCTCAACTGATAGATCTGATTTGTATTTTATATGTATAATTGTTACTGTGTGTTGGGTTAAGTGCAGTAAAAAAAAAGGCTAAAAACTATAAGAACATAAACACACAGTCTACTTTAATAGGACTGCGTCCTAAACACCTGCTTTTCATGCAGTTCACCAAACAAGCTAATCTTGTGGCAGCAGCAGATCACATAAGATTATGCAGATTCAATTCAAGGGCATAATAATATTGATAATAATAACAACATCAGAAGGTTCCACAAGGGCTGGTTTGGTTTGTTTTTGTATAAAACTTTATGACCTCTATAGACGATTGTGTCTCCAAATCCAAAGAGACCAGCAGTTTCTGAAATACTTATTTGGCATCAACAACCATACCATGGTTAAAATGACAGAGATCACACATTTCTTTTTAGTTTCTTCTTCTGTAACACAGCTATCTCTTCTGGAGAAAGGACGAAAATGTGCAGGACAGAATGTTCTCCTGGACCACAGCTGGGAGTTTGTGTGATTAGGAAATACTTATTTGTAGGGTTCTCTTTATAGAACCTCAGTGGTTTTAAAAATAAGGTAATTAAAATACAGCCAGGGAGTCACTGGGTTAAAAAAAATATGGTTGGGCCTTATTAAATCACTTCGGTGTGTAAACTTAGTTGTACTTTTATAAAGCACTCCATGAAGGAGGATTGTTGAATTGGAACTGTGGTCAAAGCCAGGAGGTATAATATGTATAATAAATAATGGAGGCACAGATTTAAATGCACTAATTGAATGAAATGAATGTACAATGACACAGGAACAATGTAAAAATATATAAACCAATTAGAAATGAACACAGAACTGGTGAACACAGTCAGGTAACAACTGTGAGACTAAAATGTAAACCAAAGAAAACTATAGGTTACATTATGAATGCTTTCTGATTTGTGACACAGTAAATCATATAGAAACAGAAGTGAAGTTAGTCTGAGACTAACATTAAAATAGAGCCATTTATTAAAAAAAAAAAAATAATAATAATTAAAAAGTTAACCTTTAACATTATGTGTGGGTGTTTTGGATCCAAAACCAATTAAAGCCTTTATCTGTGTTAATCAATAATAATTAGTAAAACATTAGGCTTTTGTTGCTTTCTTTAGTTTCTTTTAGTACAATACAGTGCATTTTGCACTACTTAATCTAGAACATTCCTTGTCTGTGTTTTAACAACTACAGTACAATGTGAACATGATTATATCTGCTATAAAGGGACATTCGGTGCCACAGTCGCCACCGGTTCACTCATCAGGGACAAACTTACACTTTAAAAGAACATATACATTTTTTATCACCACATTATTTGTGTAAAGCTGCTTTGAGACAATGTTCATTGTTAAAAGCGCTATACAAATAAAAATGAATTGAATTGAACTATGGGATTACTGTCCCTGAATGACGTCCACAAGCCCAGATTATTGCAACACATTAAGACATTAAATCCTGTTTACTTACTGACCAGCATCTAATTTAATTCATGAACATACAGTGATTAACATTTACATTTCTGCCATTTTACAGACTCTAAATCCAGTGGACTCTTACTGGAAGCATGTTGGTACTGGGATTTGAACTCATGACCTTCTGATCCAAAGTCCCAACAACTGTGATGCAGGTGCTCATTCATTTATTTATTTCCAGAAAACAAAACATTGTAGCTTTTACCAGTAGCAATGAATATAATAGGTGTGCCGACGGGCCTCCATCTCAGGTACCCAAAGGGGCCTGAACTCAACCATCAGCAGGGTGCAGAAGGATGGCGCTGGGGCGGCGCAGCACAGAGCAGCAAACTAAGAGGCGTGGCGTTCTTACAAGACATGGCTGGTGCTCAATTGAAGTGGCAGCTGATCACTGTCTTCAAGGCTGGCGAGGCTTGTAAAAGGCAGCCAGGAGGATAGTGAGTTGGAAAGCCTTGGGCTCCCGATTAATGGCGGCTCTCACCCCCTTGTTCTCTCACTACAGGCTGCAGACGAAAGATGTGGAAGAATAATTCCCACCGGACCCGCGCATTGTTTCGTAAGTGATGAAGCCCTGACCCCTACAAGACGATGGTGATGGCAGCAGAGACAATGCAGCGAGAATGCTCCTTCTCCCACTCAAGCCACTCCTCACCTCCTTTCCCGAGCACCAGAACACTATTTTCCCCCCATTTACTCTCACTTTTGGCCCCGGATAAAGACACTTCAACCCCAATTTAAGTTTCCCGTCTCTGTGTTCAGCTTGATGTGGCAGCGAGTTGCCACATAGGCTACTTATTATGGAAGTAGGAAAAGTTCAATTAACAAGGCAAATCAGCTGAAAGGCTAATAATGTACAAACCCGATTCCAAAAAAGTTGGGACACTGAACAAATTGTGAATAAAACCATAATGCAATGATGTGAAAGTTTCAAATTTCTATATTTTTTTCAGAATACAATATAGAGGACATATCAAATGTTTAAACTTAGAAAATGTATCATTTCAAGGGGAAAAATAAGTTAATTTAAAATTTCATGGTGTCAGAATTCCACTGCCACTCCCCCTTTGGCTGCTGTTATGCTGGCGCTATCTCTGCCGCTCCTGGCTTAATCGCACACACCTGGGACTCGTTCACTACTCATCTCCGGCTCCTAGAAAAAACCCTCTCCAACACTCACTCAGGGTCCGTTATTGTTTGTTGATATGCGTATCCCTATGCGTTCTATTCCTCTCGGACTCCACACTCTCTCCACGGCTGCACTTTCTCCCCAAAGCGCACCATGGATTACCCCTATCTTCCCGTGCGTTCGTTCCTGAACTATGTGGACCTCGCCCCTCCAGGGTGTACCAGGGTGTCTCTCTTTGGACTTATACTGGACTGCCATATGTGTGTTTGTGTGTTGAATGTCTTAAATGGAGCAATTAGTAGATAAAATAAAAATAAAAAAATTCAAATGAAATTTTACAGAAAACTATAGACAAAGTTGAAGCAAAAGAGAAATGATTACTACTTAGGTCCCATTACAATGAAATGTCAGCAAGTAGAGCAGCTTCATAAGTCTTAAGGCTGAAACAAAAGTTTAATGAATATGGTGATAAATCAGGACAGTTACTTGCATAGCAAATATAGCAACAACAAATAGAGCAGGCTTTCAACAATAACCAAAGGCTCATTAGCAAATATAGTTGACCTGGTAGAGAGCAATGAAGAATTTAGAACTTATTATGACAAACTATATAGTTCAGAATGCTCAATAAATTTAGATATCCAGATGCATTTTTTTTTTATCTAAACATACCTCAGATTTTAGGGGAAGAAAATAATTAGATAAATTTCAAGAGAAATTGAAAAAGCTATTAAAACAAGGAAAGTCCAAATAAGCTTCCTATATAAATTTATATAAAAAAAGTTGCTAATTCACTTCATCAAGAGTACCATCCTCCTTTTTGGGTAGTAGAGGTGTACCATCAAGATCATTTGCCTACAACAATGAGAGGAGAATTAATTACATTACCATAACCAGTGAAAAACAAATACAAAGTGTGAAAATATGTGGCCAATCAGCTTGTTAAATGCAGACACAAAAATACAGTATTATGTAGCGTTCTTACTAAGAGATTAGAAGTAACACTAACAAATTTAATAGGTGAGGATCAAAATGGTTTTATACAATGTAGTCAAGGATTCCACAATGTTTGAAGAGTTCTAAATATTTATTCTGAACGGCAGGGTGAACTACCTATCATTGGATGCCAAAAAGGCATTCGATAGGGTTTGTAAATGTTCCTATTTATTTGATTTGCTGGCTAGATTTGGTTTTGGTGAATTGTACTGTCGGTGGGTTAGATTACTTTATAATAATCCTACAGCAGAAGTGTTGACAAAAAATATTGTTACAAAACCTTTTTATTATATCAAGAGAGTGTAGACAAGGGTCTCCCCTTTCCCCTTTTCATTTTGTGATCTCCATTGAGCCTTTTGCAATAGCAGTTAAAAAACATGTGGAATTGACAGGTTTTAAGATATGACAGATAGAACACAAAAGAGCATTATTCACAGATGATGTCATTTTTTTGCTAAAGAATTGTGATACTGTAGATCAGTACCTGCTTAATTAGTTCCCATTTAGGAACAACAAGCTGCATCAACAACGCTTTGGGAATGGCGAGGCGACGTCACAACCAGGAAGCTATAAAAGCACGCGTGAAACCGGCACCAGCTTCTTTTTGTTCAGGAAGCGCTCTGTGTGTGTATGTTTGTAGAAGAAAATAAAATTGACTGGTAAGAGAAAGCACTCTTTTCGGCTGTGTGTTCCTCCTTGCCCCCACCATATTTCGAGGGGGAGGGGGGTGGCATATATGCACAGCCTATGTGTCACTTGTTTGCATGCTAGGTCGGTTCTCGAGGGAGCCAACTGCACAGATTGCGCTTGCATTTCATTGCGAAAGCTCCACTCTCGCAGAGTTGCTAAACTTGACATTGAGTGGCCGGCTGATATTTCTACAACCTGCATCACTATCGCCATGCCAGGGTTTGCCTTTTTTCCCGAGGTCCTGGGCTAGGCCTTATTTCGCTGGCCTCTTAAGTCCAAAGGTCTCGTTATATTATAATAAAGTTGGGCTGAAAGAGTGCGGTTGTGAGACGATGCCCCGAGTTGAAGAGACGCTGGCTGGCTATCTCTCCCTAGTTGTTGCATCATCCCTTCCAGCCAAGCCCCTTTGTACAACCTCAGCGCTGGTGGGCAAGGCTTATGCCTCAGCAGGTCAGGCTGCAGGTTGTCTGCACACCATGGCTGTACTGAGGCCTATCAGGCATACCTGCTAAGGGAGTTGAATGTGGGAGACACTTCGGACAGTCAAGAAGTCTGAAAGCTTCGCTGTGTGACAGATTTTGCTCTCAGGACGACTAAAGAGAATGCTAGGGACAGGGACCGTTTTGACAGGGACTGGGCCGTTTTGCTGGATGCCTCTCTGGTGCTGACTGGCCTCTTTGGCGATGCTGTCAATGCAGTCACCGATAGGTCCCAGGAGGACAAAAAGCATTCTGCTGCAATTCAGTGCTTTCTCTCGCTATTCGCACCCAGTCTAGACCTGATACAGGACCATTTGGGTGCCCCTCAGGGAGCTGGTTTGTTAACCCTGCCAATTTTAGTGCTTCAGGGCATGGCCAGCTCCAGCCAATGCCTCTTTATGTTCCACCTAGTACTGTAGTGGAATTGGGCCCCTAGAGCTGCACCAGGGCATAGCTCTGGCTCTAGGCACACCAGAGGTCAGTCTCAAGAAAATGATTCCCTTAAAAGACTATCTAGCAGCCTGGGAAGTTCTGCCAGACGTTTCTCATTGGGTGCTGTGCACTGTAGACAAAGGCTATATGATTCAGTTTAGGTCTCGGCCAAACCGGTTCAAAGAGGTGTGCCTCACCCCCCCAGCCTGAGCAGGCTCTGTTCATGGAACAAGAAGTGGATACTCTCTTGAGAAAGGAGGCCATCGAAGTGGTCCCTCCCTCAGACAGAGAATACGTGTTCTACAGCCGGTACTTCATAGTTCCCAAAAATGACAGAGGGTTGCAACCTATATTGGATCTATGACAGCTGAACTGCTCACTTTTGAGACTCATGTTCAGGATGCTGACCCTGAACCAGGTCCTGTCCCAAATCAGGTCTGAGAACCACTTATTTAGGCATAGTATAGGAGTTGACCCTTAAGCAGGTGCAGTTGTCCCCTGCTCGTATTGAATCCATCCTCGCGGTCGTCAAGAGAGTGAGAGAAGGCTAGTAGTTCAATGTGAAGCAGTTTCAAAGACTACTGGGTCTGATGGCAGCTGCGTCCAATGTGGTTCCACAGAGTCTCCTGAAAAGACAATGTCCAAAAGACATTGCGCTGTCCCCTCTGTTCTCCCTTACACCCCCAGCCACTCTTGTGCTGAATGGCATGGGCCGAGGCCATTCCTGTACACCTTTTTCCCCTGACACACTGTTTCCAAGAGTTTTGGAGAGATTTTGCCGGGACAGAGTCTGTCACAGTAATTCACCCCTGCCCAGATCTGTAGAGGTGGTGGCTGTGGCATCCTTCAATCCAGAGCTCCCTCCACAAGGAGGTTGTATGTCGTGTGGTGGCGCCTGTTCATTGCATGGTGCGAACAACACCACTTAGATCCAGCGCTTTCCATTTGATTGATTACACACGGGATTCAGGGCGTGGTCAACGCGGACACGTTCCCAAAAGCATTCTTGAGCAGCGTCTCCTTCCCTTGGGGAACCATGGTTACATACATAACATGAAGACAATCTAATCAGTACATTTGGAAAAAAATTTTGGATACAAAATTAATAATTAAAAAAATTATATTCTATATCTAAATAAGATCAACAGACAACAAGCTAGAATAGTGTTACAACCTTCAATATACTTTCTCACACTTATAAACATAAACCTACATAAAAATTTTATCAAAACTAGAAGAATTTGTCCAAGTAAATTATGATCCATGTTAGCTCTAATGATAGTAGAAAAATGGATGTCCTTACCCACATCTTTAATTAGTTGAATAAATGTTCTTAAAATTAATATTTTGCCAAAATTATATAAAAAAAAAGAAAAAAAAAAGAATATATATATATATATATATATATATATATATATATATATATATATATATATATATATATATATATATATTTATTTCTTTATTTATAAATTGTTTTGGTAAAGTTTTTTTCATCATTATAAAATATTCTGTGTCAGGATTAAAAGACTCTTCGAACTATAAGTTGGAAACTTGGAGATCAGATCTTAAGGAGGGCATTCAGATGGAGATCTGGATAGGAGCATGCAAGGAAGCTTATTTACAAACAATGAACACATGGTATAGAATTACTTGTACTTCGTTACTGTCCACCACCGTCAGACATACAACCAGGAATACTATAAACTCACATATTACACCGATCTTCTATGTGTAAATAGCATTAAATAAAAATAGTTGAAAAAGTTCCTCACAATGGGGTCTACAATACTATCTCCTGTACTATCTGCTGCCCTGTTTCCTGAGGATGAGGATGAAGAGGAGGGCTGTTTTCACATCTCTCCTGCCTGTTTGTATTTAAGTGTTTAAGAAACTGGTGTCGTATTTCTTAACTCCTGCAAAGGATCGAGGATGTGGAAAGAATGAGAGGAAATCACAGAGCTGTGGGGTGTCATAGAAAAATCATGCAGCCTGTAAGGGTCATGCGAATTGAGATACCATGTTTGTGTTGTTCTGAAGATTTTTTTCCCAAATATGGCTTTAAAGGTTATTGGTTTTTAAATCTGTGTACTGCATATGTATATTGATCTGCTATTACACAATTATTGAATGATCCTTATTCATTTATTTTGACAGAAACTCTGACTCTTGACTGCAATGTACGTGCTAGTAGACAAATAAAAAGGGTTCCTCAAGGATTCTTAGCTTTCTATATGCTGGTATTCTATTTTTGACCTCCCAGACAGAAAAAACTTTAAGAGATCCAGAGGTAGATTTCGATCTTTAATTAACAAACCAGTGACAAGGTAAAACACCCTGAGATGTCAAAAGGAGGAAAAAACATGAGAGGAACCAAACTGAAAAGGAATCTTTTCATTTTCTGGGTAATACCTAATAGTGGGATTGTAAATTATTACATATATAATAAAGGTATAAAGGTGAAGAAGTGTTGAAAGGATGTTGATTATGAGCAGATTAGGTAATATGTCTGCTGATATGAACTCAGAATTGTATTTTTGATTACACCAGCAGCTCTTAGATACAAGGTGGTAACAGAAAGATTTGGTACTGGATCTGATAACAAAAAAAAAACTTTTACACACTATCAACTTTCAAATAGTCCCATTGCACAGCAATACAGTGCTCCCAGTGTTCCTGCCACTTTTGGAATATGTCCTGAAAGTCTTCTTTTTAAAGCATGCCAAGTATCTTCTGTGATTCGCACTGGATCGCTGCAATGTTGGCAAAACTGCGACCTTTGAGCCAGAGCTTCAAGTCCTTAAATCTGGCGAGTAGGGTGGGTGCTGAAGTGAGATCATGTGGATTGTTCTCCGATGATCATCACACACAAGTTGCCGAACAGGTTTGGCATTTGAAGTTATAGGTCTTTCTGATCTTTTGTCATCTTCCAGTGAGGTACTTTAACTCTTGAATAACTCGTGCCACTCAAAACACCTCGATTACTCATTGCAGCATCACGTATTTCAGACGTATGTTATGTCAAACGTCCAGTTTCATGCAGAATTTTACATTTGTTCTTTGTTCTACCTTGCTGTTAGTGATGAAATTGCAGACGTGGTAATGCACGTGGTAAGAATAGCACCAGTTAGCATTAAAATTAGTCTTAAAACTTTTTTAAACAACTTGGTAGAAACCTACAGCACCCAGGTTAGAATAAATAACACAGAAATGTGGGCATGAGAAAATGTGAGAAAAATTCTAATCTTTAAAGAGATATAAGATTAGCTTAAACTTTTTACTTATTTACATATGGATAATTCGCCTTTGGGTTTAATTATGTATACTTTATTGTGTACTGCAAACCCCACCCACAAAACACTGTCACAGCAACAGTGCAGATGGATGGCTCACACTTCCTTACACACACTTAATGAAATGCCAAGCTGAGGGCTAATTATCCACCTCCCTACTGTAAGACACCACTCCACTCCAAAACCTACCTCTACTCAATTTCTAATTAATGATGGCAACAAACACACACACACGCACACTCACACAATGCCCAGCCTGCTAAGACCGGGCGCCAAGGGAGGATGTCTGAGGTCGGGATCGACCTGCATCAACACACTCCTTCATACTTTGCTGAGTTCTTTGTGTGTAAACTAAGTGGAGTTGAACCTTTAACAGGAGGATTGCTGTTTTGTAATCTTCGGATTACACCAAAATATGTTTTTATTAACTTTGTACTCAACATCAGATGATGTTTCTCTAGCAGAGATTGGTGATATTAGATAGTAGGGCTTTAATGGAATAATTTATTTAAAGGTCAACAACACAACTGGTAGGGTTTAGCAATGCATTATCTCTCCAAGGTGATATATATAATGATGATAACAGCAAGGAAAAGTATAACAACTAAAAGTTTTACTACATGAAGAGCCACACCATTACACACAGCATTTGCTTGCTTTGAATAATTTTTAATAAAAAGTGGTTTGATACTAAAATGCTGTACTGGTTTTGTGTTGGGGTTAAGGGTTGAGTTAGGGTGTTTATTTCTACTGTCAAAGTACAAGTACAGAGATGATAAAAAAGCAGTCATAAATAAATTTGTAAATAAAATAAGTAGGGTTATAGGTTATACAATGTTTAAAATTATACTATTATACTATTATAGTGATGCCACTTTGTATCAGCAACTGTATTATGGCACATGACCTCTGCACCTAATTTACAACTGTTTTTGTGAATAAAATTATGATCTTTAGTGTTCATGATTGTGGTATATACGTGGTATATGTGTGGACAAATGTCTGTGGACACCTGACGATTAGATTTATATGTTTTAAACTTTTTTTTTTAACATTTACTCTCCATTTGCTGTTTTAATAACCTTCTATGAAGATGTTCCTCTAGATTCTGGAGTGCACTGGTGGAGATTTACACTCATTTACCAAAAAGTGTGTTAGTAAAGTGAATAACTGATGTAGGTTAGGTGAGGAGAGGTGAGGAGGCCTGGGGTGCAGTCAGTGTTCACATTCATCCCAAAAGTGTTCAATAGAGTTGAGGCCAGAGTTTTATAGGAGACAATTTAAGATCTTCTATTCCAACCCATGTAAAGCATATCTTTAAGGAGCTCACTTTGTGCACACAGTAATACACATTCTGAATCTTAACATTGAAAACATATGTTTGCTCAAGACTTTTGTGAGGTTTTTTTAGGTAAAGAAGCAGATATAGAGAGATTATGGTTATAGAGTGTCTTGGTGAACTGGTATGTTCAGATGCTGTCGTCCCCCCACTCATGTGTTCATTCAACTTTGTTGATGGCAGTGACGGGCCGTGCATTTGGTACCTGGGCCTTCAGTGGGGATGTACCCAACTTAATCCACCTCTTAATACCACCACTATCACGTCGCAATTACCATCAATACTATACAAAACCGCAATATAACAACGGGTGGCATTACAGAGAGAGAGGGGCATTTCACATATAGAGGGTAAATACCATTTTACTAAAGCAAGAAACCCAGTTAAGACTCCAAACCTCTACACTACAACCGCCACTGTGCACCTACAACATCTGGAGTAGTTCAGAATCAATATTTGTCTAATAACATGACAAAAACATAAACAATTTTAATAAAGTATATCATATTACCAGGGATGCATATGCATAATGCATACTCACATAATTTGCACCGCTCCTCAGAGTCTGTAATCCAGTGGTACCGCTCGTATTCACTGGTCTGAAAGTGAGGAGAACAAACCCTTTCCCGGGCTGAGATAAGCTAGGTAGCTTCAGGGTTGGCGACCTCCTCATGATGTCTAGCTTTTCTTCAAAATCTATTTCTAAGTATGTCCGAGACCAAATACATTTTTCTTCCTCTGTCAGCGATTCTGGGTGTAAAAAAAGTCTCAGATGTATCAATGTGTGCAGAGCATTACAGACACTAGTTGAACTTGGCTGTAACAGTTCCCTCTGACCAACCAATCAGAGGACGGAAAAATTCTGGAAAATTCTGTAAGGCGTATTTAAAATCTGATTGGTTAAAGAAACAGACCCATTGCTAATATAGTTCAAGGTACATTGGCCAGCAGTACTGAATCTAAAGGCCCTGGGCATATTAGATTGACATGGCAGCAAATAGAGGCTAAAATCTGTTTGGACAAAAAGAACTGGAAGCAGTGCAGCCAAGAGAAACGCTACGAAATGAAGAGAATGAACTGTTGGGAATAAATTAATAAAATTTCATGGAAAAAAATATTGCTGCTATAGTTTTTCTCTCTTGCTCACTATTACCTCTTCTACCCTCTCGCTCTCTTTCCCTCTTTCAATCTTGCTCACTCTGTTGAGTTATACATGCTCCTGAGGAAACATTGGTTCAGTCCCTTTCTTTTTTCCAGACCTGCCTGATTCACCCTGGCATTCTACCTTTGGCTACAGATTGACATGTCTGGTTGTGGTGGTAGGTAAGTTGTTTAGGCATTACATTGTTGAAAAGGAAGGTCACAAGGTAAAATTCCAGTACCACTAAGCTGCCACTGCTGGGCCCTTGAACAAGGCCCTTAACCCTCAATTGCTCAGTTGTAAGTCCCTCTGGATAAGGGAGTCTCCCAAAAATGCCATAAATGTAAATCATGAATTGTGGCAGTAATACAACGCAAATGCAATTAATAAAAGAAGCAAAGCATCCTGTACAATATTACACAATGCTGTTCATTAAAATGCATAAAAAGGGCAATTTATATCTCCACAAACTTAGCCATGCATTCACAACCTCATTGTCCATTAATGTCTATGATTTATTGCTTCATTATCTGGTGGAAATACTGGCAAAGGCCTATTTGTATTGTATGAAGCTAAAAGAGCTGATTAATGTTTTTTCATTATCATTTACTCGATTTGTAACCAACTACTAATTTAATTCATTAAAATTTTTGCCTCATAACCTTTTTAAAATGAAAATAAATTGACCTTTTTTGGATTATTCCTGGATTTTCCAGCAGCGAAATGACACCCTTATTTTTTTCAGTTACAAAGGCTTGTGCTTTTTTGTGGCAAAGCAAGCTGTATTTCATTTAGTGTGCCTAAGACACACAGCCGAAATAGTTAAGACCATACACCCACAGTTTCATTTTTTCATGGTTTTAGATTACAAATGGGGTTTCTATATTGACTGATATAATACACACACCTGTGACTGATATTGCATGCTGAACCTGTATTATTTCTTGTGATACCGTGCACTATAGTGTTTTAAATGTTGATTGACGTTAGTGCAAACGTTGATATGACTATCACCTTCAGTATTATCTCCAGTGGTTGATATCATAGACACACCATTAGTTTTATTCCCTTGGATTTGATATCATGCTGCAACACCTATAGTATTTTTTGTGACACACATCAAACACTCATACACAGTTTCTTTGGTGATTTAAATTCACACCTGCAGATCTTTTTGGACAGCGCATGTAGGACGTTTTGGAGACAAAGTAAGAGAGGCGTAATTTAGATGCATGTCTTCCCTCACCACATGCAATACATGCATGTCTTCCCTCACGACATCCATAAATCTCCTCCTTGGCCTTCCTCTTTTTCTCCTTCCTGGCGGTTCCATCAGCATTCTCCTACTAATGTACCACATGTCCCTCCTCTGCACATGTCCAAACCATCTCAACATTTTCAGCTCTGCTACCTCCAGCTCCACCTCTTGTTTTTTAGTCAATGCCACTGTCTCAAAACCATACAACATCGCAGGTCTCACTACAGTCCTATAAACTTTCCTTTTCACTCTTGCAGATATCCTTCTATCACAAATCACTCCTTTTACTCTTCTCCAACCACTCCACCCTGCCTGCACTCTTTTCTTCACTTTTCTAACACACTCTCCATTACTTTGCACTGTTGACCCCAAGTACCTGAACATGACACTTTCACTACTGACTTCATTCCCCTCTCTCTCCAGCACGTACCTCCACCTCTCCAGGCTCTTCACAACCTGCTTCCTACTCTAACCACAAATCACAATGCCATCCGCAAACATCATAGTCCATGGAGACTGCTGTCTGACCTCGTCCGTCAACCTGTCCATCACCTCTGCAAACAGGAAAGGGCTCAGAGCTGATCCTTGATGCAGTCCAACATCCAATTGATTCAGTCTGTTGTTTCTACTGCAGCTTGCTTTTTTGAAATTCGCAAAGCCTCCAACATAAAAAAAAATAAAAATTATTTCAGTGTTATTGTGTTTTATTTTTATTTTAGTTATATATTTTTTGGCATCAATCCAATTTATAGTTACATGATAGAACACTATTTAAATGTAATTCATATTCATTGTTTTGGTATTGCTGGTTTAAATCAATGTTACTTTGCCCAGCATAGAATTCTTATGGACATTTTATTTTGCTGGAGCTTATTTTTGGCTGAGATTTTTTTCATGAGCATGGACTATCCAGTTTGACTTGTCAGCATGTTTTTTTATGTCTGTTCTGTGGACATCAGTGTAACACTACAGTGTCCTATGTGAAGCACATAAGGATTCATAGCAATATCCCATACTTGCTGCTTCATTGCTGCAATAGGCAATTTAAATTTTATAGACATCAGATGACTTGTGTAGTGCAAAATGTGAGACACTGACTCAGTTTTATTTCCATCTTAAAGTGCACATTAAAGAGGGATAAAGAGTGGCAAGCCTCTTTAAGCAGTGTGATACGTCATTTGCAGTAATATCTACATTTACCTCTCACATGTCAAGGAAACATTCATCCATATAATGGCAGTGCGTAGCAACTGGAATCAAGTAAAAAAAAAAGTGTCAAAGAATGGTGAATGTGAAATGTGTTAAATATTGTAAGTGTTCTGGGGTATTTTATAGGGTTTAATTAAAAAAAATAACCCAAAATTTATTTTATTATTTGATAAAAAATCCTGATATTGGCTTTTAATGGTCTGTGCTTAACTGCATGCTCATGAGACTCTATTAATACCACAGTTTACTCCCAGTGAACACAATATTTGCACATTTTGATTAAAAGGTCTGACTAGTCCATGTTGAAATGCATTTCTTATGTTAGAAGGACAGGACTTGGTGACTGTTTCAAATTAAAAATTTCAGTTGTCCTGCATTCCTTTGTATTCTGGCTATGTCAAATTAAAGTTATGTCAATGCTGAAATGGGTTTTTCATTTTAAAGGTTCAGGGGAAAACCCAGGAAGCTGTATTCAGCATTGGATGATCTGTTTTGAGGAGCACAACATTTGTAAAGGCATCCAGCCAGCTTTTCTGTCAGGGCTTGCAGCTGTTTTTTCAACGTACTACAATTTCAATCTTTAATACCAAACCGAAGCAGCATGCTTTGGAATTTATTCGAAGGTTAAATACTTGGATAAATACATTCGGTTTTATTTGTAGATCATATTTTGCGATAATAAACAAGCACAACAAGCATTAAACTAAAATTCCCCATCATATATTGTAGCCCTAATGAGCAGCCATAGGTAACTATGTCAACAAAATTGTCTAAAGTAAATAAATTGTAAACCTTGAAAGGAAGCATCTAGGACCCATTCTTCTTTACCAATAAAATGATAATCATGTGCATTTACAGTTGTATCAGAAATGGCAGAAATACTAGGGTATGAGACGTGTTATCCTTGACTAAATTGACATTTTTAATCTAGACTAAAACACATCATTAAGCTCAAAAGATCTGATTGCTGGAGCTTGTAAGAAAGCTTTCCTTTCCTGAAAGAGAAGTTTTTTTGATACAACAATATACTTTGTTATATTTATATGTTACCCGTGAGTAATCTTTATTCACTCCACATAAAAAAAAAACCCCACACATTTGTTATTAAGGTGGTTCATCAGGATAAATCCAGAAAAGTGCACCAAAGCTGTTGGAGTCGTATCAAAACGGACGTGGAACCTTCATTTCTCTTTTGCTCTTACAAACCCGATAGCGAGAAGATCCTAGAGGTTGTGACACATGCAGTTCAGAAGCTCGATATAGCTTGGCCGGCTGATGAGCATAAAGCCCCTTCCTAAGGCAAGCTTGATGAGCGTTTTTTGCTCCTGGCATCACAGCCTCTGCGTCGGGGCTTGCCACTTTTCCCTGACCTGCACACCGAGGTTGTGCTAAGGGATTATGGCTATAGTGTCATGCCACAGGTTGAAAAGACGCTAGCACACTATCTCTCCTCGGTGTGGCATCTTCCCTAAAACCCCCAACATTACCCACCAAGCACCTGCGCACTACTTTGGCTGGTGGGTAAGGCTTATGCCTCAGCAGGTCAGGCAGCTGGATGTTTGCACGACATGTCGGTACTGCAGGCATACCAAGCCAACCTGCTGTGGGAGCTGAATGTGTGAGATCCCATGGGCGGCCAGTTTTTTTGAGATCTGCCGTACAGCACAAAGGACACCGCTAAGGCCAACAGCCGGTCTATGGGCTGCCTTATAGCCACTGAGAGACATCTCCAGCTTACCCTGTTCGAAATACTGAACAGAGACAAGGTCAAGCTGCTGGACGCCCCACACTTTCCTTCGGGCTTATTCGGCGATGCAATTGATTCAGTAGTGGACAGGTCCCAGGAGTTTAAGAGACAATCGGCGGTGTTCCAATGGTATCTCCCACGCCGCTCTCATTGGGCTGCTTGGCGGGCGCAGCCCCAACTGCAACCGAGCATACAACAGAGCATCGCAACACACTCTCTCCCTTTGCGGGATCTCGCACGACACTCTGCATCAAAGGCCCTTGAAGTGACAGATCTGAGGACTGTATTCTCCAGGAAGAGGGCTTTGGCCAAAAGGTCGTGACCTGACCTGTGGTGGGATGACCGGGGGCGTGCAGCACTGCTTTTCTCGGGCCCGTTTCCTCCCAGCCCCTTCAGGCACGAAATGTGATTCAGGGCACTTCACTGAGCTCCCTCCTTTGGGTCCGCCCATCTCTGTGGGTCCTGCGTACTATAGAGTGAGGCTATGCAATTAATTTTGGGTCTCGCCCGCCCCGGTTTAACAGGCTCTCTCTCACTCTGGTGAGAAGCAAATAGGCTCTGGTCCTGGAACGAGAAATAAATACTCTCTTTAGGATAGAGGACATTGAGGTTGTCCCTCCATCAGACAGAGAGTCCGGGGTCTACAGCCGGTACTTCATAGTTAACAAAAAGGACAGTGGGTTGCGTCCTATCCTAGATCTACGTCAGCTGAACCGCTCTTTGATGAGGCTCCAGTTCAGGATGCTGACCCTCAAGCAGGTCATGTCTCAGATCAGATCTGAGGATTGGTTTGTCACAGTAGATCTAAAGTATGCGTACTTGCACGTCCCTATTCTCCCTTCTCACAGGAAGTTCTTGAGGTTTGCTTTTGGGCTCGAAGCATTCCAATATCGGGTCCTTCCATTTGGCCCTGCCCTGTCACTCCACACCCTAACGAAGTGTATTGATGCAGCTCTGGCTTTCCTGAGATTTCAGGGCATCCGTATCCTTAATTATATCGACGATTGGTTGATATTAGCTCAATCAGAGCAGTTAGCATTCCGGCATCGAGATGACTGTTTTCGCTCACATGAAGGAGCTGGGGTTTTGGCTGAAGACCAGGAAGAGTGTGCTTTCTCTGTCACAGAGAACCACCTATCTCGGCAGCATTTTGAATTCGGCGACTATGCGCTCTGAAGGGCCTTTGATGCAGAGTGTCGTGCGAGATCCCGCAAAGGGAGAGAGTGTGTTGCGATGCTCTGTTGTGTGCTCGGTTGCAGTTGGGGCTGCGCCCGCCAAGCAGCCCAATGAGAGCGGCGTGGGAGATACCATTGGAACACCGCCGATTGTCTCTTAAACTCCTGGGACCTGTCCACTAGTGAATCAATGGCATCGCCGAATAAGCCCGAAGGAAAGTGTGGGGCGTCCAGCAGCTTGACCTTGTCTCTGTTCAGTATTTCGAACAGGGTAAGCTGGAGATGTCTCTCAGTGGCTATAAGGCAGCCCATAGACCGGCTGTTGGCCTTAGCGGTGTCCTTTGTGCTGTACGGCAGATCTCAAAAAAACTGGCCGCCCATGGGATCTCACACATTCAGCTCCCACAGCAGGTTGGCTCTCCCCTGCTTGCATAACGTCCATCCTTATGGCGGTCAGAAAGGTCAGAGAAGGGCAGTTACTCACTGTCAAGCAGTTCCAGAGACTGCTTAAGCTTATAACAGCAACATCCAGTGTCATTTCACTTGGCCTCCTGTACATGAGTGGTGGCTCAGAGACTGGGGGTTCTCTCAGAAGGGCAATCCCCTCCGCACGATCAAGGTCACATGGCGATGCCTATGTGTCTTAGATGCATGAAGAGATCCCGGGTTCCTACTCCAAGGCCCTGTGTTGGGAGTTCTTGTAATTGTGCTTACGAAAGATGCGTCCCTCACGGGATGGGGAGCGCTCATGAGCAAGATTCTCCTCTCCTTCAGAGCAGCTTATATTCCAGGCAACTTGAATGAACTCCTGGAAGCAGCGTGATGAGAGGTCCCCGGTCTTGGACCCCTGTCTCGACAGGGTGTCTGCTGCTTCCAGGAGTTCTGGAGAAAATTCGCTGGGATGGAGTCC
The DNA here is from genome assembly GCA_039877035.1 of Silurus lanzhouensis. Taxonomy (NCBI): domain Eukaryota; kingdom Metazoa; phylum Chordata; class Actinopteri; order Siluriformes; family Siluridae; genus Silurus; species Silurus lanzhouensis. The sequence goes on along the minus strand of JBCEWE010000496.1, from coordinate 1,052,189 downwards.
ATCTCCTCCTGGTAGCCCCATGGTGGCCGGGCCGTACGTGGATCACAGTCCTGGTGGCCCTCCTCGAACTGCCTCCATAGGAAATTTCTTTTAGGAGTGATCTCCTCTCTCAAATGAGGGGGCACAATAGTTCACCCACACCCCGCGTTGTGAAAGCTGTGGCTGTGGCCTCTGAAGGGGCACAGCTCAGAGGCTCAGGTCTCTCCACCAAGGTGGTAGAGACCATTCTCCAATCCAGAGCTCCAGAGGTTGTATGCGGCAAGATTGCATCTGTTCACTGAATAATGCTCTAGGCAACAATTGGACCCAGTCCACTGCCCGGTGTCTCAGGTGTCAGGAGTTTCTGCAAGAGCAGTTCACAAAAGGGTTGGCTCTGTCCACAATTGAAGTATACGCATCTGTCATTCCGGCGTATCATGCACCAGTGTCCGGGCATTTACTGGGCAGAGCCCCACTCCAGAGTGCCTGGTTGGGACCTGGCCGTAGTGTTGGAGGCTCTATCCAAGCCCCCATTCATACCTTTGGCCGAGACATCGTGGAGACAATAGTCTTCACCAGGGTGTTGATGTGACATGACCTGTTTTGTTATGTGAACACCTAGGTACTGAAAACTGTCCACTCTTTCCACTGAGGTCCTGTTGATGTTAAGCTGTTGGCATGATCATTCCTGCTTCGTGCTGAAGTCCACTATCAACTCCTTAGTCTTGCTGATGTTTAAAAGAAGATTGTTCTTCTCGGACCATCTCTCCAGGTTTGTAATCTCCTGTAGGTAGGCCGCCTCGTTGTTGTTGGAGATCAGGCCCACCATAACAGTGTTGACAGCAAACTTGATGATGGTGGTGAAGTTGGAAGTGGCCACACAGTCATGTGTGTACAGTGAGTACAGTGAGCTCAGAACACAACCCTGAGAAGCTCCAGTGCTGAGTGTAAGGGTGGATGAGGTGTGGATGTGGCTTGTGATCTGTCAGTCAGGAAGTTGAAGGTCCATTGACACAGGGGTGGGCTGAGTCCCAGGCCCTCCAACTTAGAGGTGAGCATGGAGGAAATTATGGTGTTAAATGCTGAACTGCTGAAATGTCTATATGGTTTTTATGGCAGTGTTGTAATGTATTTGAGTAAATATAATTCATTACTGTACTTAAGAAAAGTTTTGGCTATTTTCTATTTTTTACTGAGTATTAAAGATATAAGAAACATTTACTCTTAAATTCTGTAAAGCTGCTTTGAGACAGTGTCCGTTGTGAAAAGCGCTATAAAAAATAAACGTGACTTGACTTGACATTTACTCTCTACTCAACTGCATTTATGATTCAATATATCTTTTTACTCAAATCTATTTCAATTGACAATTACCGTGACTAATTATATTTTGCATGGCAGCTTTATCTGCCGTGGCTCATTTATTTAGCAGAAGAGGCGATTTCATCACAGCCATTTTTATTTTCCCATTGAATACTAATGGTTCTTTGAGACATTATACTGTTATTTTATTTGTTAATTGAAAATACCTTATTGAAATATTGCTTTACTACTTTGTCTTTTTTTTGTTTGATCTTATTTTCATTCTTGGATGGTGAAGAGGCTTTTGTGTTAATCTTAATGAAGTGTTAATGAAGGTTAATGAAGTGTTGTGGTGTACAATTTGATTTGTACTGTAGGAAATAAAACCTTTTCACTAACATACTTATTGGTGTTGAGAACTAATGCATCTTTCAGCCTACAAGGTATCAAAAAGCTTTGAGACTAGCCCTGTTTTTAAAAAAGTTCTTTATTTATCTACATTTGCACATTATAAACTTCAAAGTAGTCCCCTTGCACAGCAATACTGTGCTCCAGCATACGTGACACTTTAAGAATGTGTCATGGAAGTCTTCTTTTAAAGCGTGTCAAGCACCTTCTGTGATTTGGCCTGAATCTCCGCAATGGTGTTGAAACAACAACCTTTGAGCCGATTCTTCATCTTCGGGCAAAGTCCGCAAAAGCCAAATCTGGCAGGTAGGGTGGGTGCGGAAGTAAAATAATGTTTTAGGCAAAAATAAGTATAGCAGTAAGGTACAGTATCTATATTTTTCTCAAGTATTTTCCTGTACTTTTTACACATCTGTAAAATCACCTCTGGAAATGTATATCATACTGTACACTTGCCTCAACCCCACCTCTAGTGATTGAGGATTGACTTAGACTTAGACTTAGATATACTTTATTGACATACCATTAAGACTGTGTAGCATTTTCTCCGGTGACTGAACACCATACACTCATCTGTAATATGTTCTCTGGAAGACTGATGCCACAATGTCATGCACTCATCTGCAGAGTTTCTAATCTGTGGTGACTGCTGTAAGACACACACCTGAAGTGTTTGTCGACTGATCCCATACCCTCATCTGAAGAGAGCAGCAACGCTGGGCACAAATGTTCCAGAAAGACCAATATCGACCCCTCACCCACGTCATGGTAAACGTCCTGAGAGATAACGTCCACTCCTAATTTCTAATTAAAGCTGGCCGTCCTTCTGAATGGCCTGCGGGGACACCGGTGTATCTGTGCAGACACAGATCGTTCAGAAATCTAATTACCTTACACTTCTGTGTGCCGAAAGCGTTACGTGCATCTTTCCAGTCATCACAGCTCTGCCGGGCTTAACCGAGTTAAAACAACATATTCATTCATCATACAGCTGAAGAGCCCATGTGTTTTTTTAACAGTGACATAACCGGACATGACTGGAGCAAAAAAGAACCTCCAACACAGCTATCCATCTTCTCTGCCCTCACCTACACTGTGGTATTAAAAACTGTAAATAAATTTGAAATTAATCCTTTTCATGGATCCTTTCATGGATCTATTTAGCCAAATTTAACAAGATGTGACTTCACACACACACACACACCTACACACACACCTACACACACACACACACACACACACACACACACACACACACACACACACAAAAACAAGAACAAAAAGCCTAAATGTACTCTATACATGGCAAGAAGAGTTGTTCGAAGGATGAAGCTTTGCTTTTTGTATGTTTGCCATAGTTCAAGGTGTTCAGAGGAGTTTAGTGGCAATTCTTTTCCCTTCATACATCTTCTTTAGGAATTTATCTGAAGGTTGTGTGGATAATGCTCTAGCTACTTCACCTTACTGATATCCTGCACTGCAAAGTGATTACTCGCTTGGCTTCAAAGCAACAGGCTGTAATTTCAGTAGGGAGTTTTTGGAAAGAGGAATTTCTTAAAAGGGAGTGTAGTGTAGTGTAGTCTACTGTGTATGTGTGTTTCTGTACTTAAACATATCAAGCTCATTTTGATTCCTAACAGGAGTGCATTAGCCTTCATGTAAATGTAAGTTAAATGCAAGATGTAGCAGTAGGAATGTTATTTCTGACTTTCTGGAATAGAAATAGTGCTATACAGTACAAACCTGATTCCAAAAAAGTTGGGACATTGTACAATATGTGAATAAAAAACGGAATGCAATGATGTGGAAGTTTCAAATTTCATTATTTTATTCAGAATACAACATAGATGACATATCAAATGTCTGTTAAACTGAGAAAATCATTTTAAGGGAAAAATAAGTTGATTTTAAATTTCATGGCATCAACATATCTAAAAAAAGTTGGGACAAGGCCATGTTTACCACTGTTTGGCGTCCCCTCTTATTTTTTATAACAGTCTGCACATGTTTGGGGACTGAGGAGACAAGTTGCTCAAGTTCAGGAATAGGAATGTTGTCCCATTCTTGTCTAATACAGGCTTCTAGTTGCTCAACTGTCTCAGGTCTTCTTTGTCGCATCTTCCTCTTTATGATGTGCTAAATGTTTTTTTATGGGTGAAAGATCTGGACTGCAGGCTGGCCATTTCAGTACCCGGATCCTTCTTCTACGCAGCCACGATGTTGTAATTGATGCAGTATGTGGTCTGGCATTGTCATGTTGGAAAATGCAAGGTCTTCCCTGAAAGAGACGACGTCTGGATGGGAGCATATGTTGTTCTAGAACTTGGATATACCTTTCAGCATTGACAATGCCTTTCCAGATGTGTAAACTGCCCATGCCACACGCACTCATGTAACCCCATACCATCAGAGATGCAGGCTTCTGAACTGAGTGCTGATAACAACTTGGGTTGTCCTTATCCTTTTTAGTCCGGATGACATGGAACTTCAAATTTTCCACTTTGCCACAGTCCATTTTAAAAAACGCCTGCGCTTCTGAATCATGTTTAGATATGGCTTCTTCTTTGACCTATAGAGTTTTAGCCAGCAACGGCGAATGGCACTAAATTAATTAGTGAATAAATCAAAGAACTCATGTAGCAAAATATAACAGGACATATTAGCAGCACAATCGTATAGGATGTTACTGGATGTAGTTAAAAATTTTCCCTTCACTTAAACTAGGATTCCCAAACCTGTTCCAGCATGACAATGTAACTATGCACAAAGCCAGATCAATGAAAATATGCTTTACATGGGTTGGAGTGGAAGATCTCTGACACTAACCCTATCTCAAACCAATTGAACACCTAGAAAATCCCCAAGCCTTCTCATCCTACTTCGCTTTACTTACACACATGGTTGAATGAGCACAAATTTCTAAAATCACGCTCCAAAAATCTAGTTTAACATTTGAGTGGAACAAACACATATGAATATTTTACTCAGGTGTCCACAAACTTTGTATATAAATTGTATGTTCATTAAGAGTCTGAATTTGGTAGGGTTCAGATTTCTTTACAAGCACCTTTAACACTGGACATTGTCCCAAAGCAGCAAAGATAAAAAAAATAACTTTTGCATTTATAAATCAGTTTGTACAATTTTATCCTTTTTACATCCTTTACATTTATTTCTAATGAGTGAGTCAGGGGCGATAATGGCAAGGATAAACTCCCTTAAAATAGCATGAGTAAGAAACCTTGAGAGGAACCAGACTCAAAAGAAAACCCATTCTCAGCTGGGGGACAGCAAATGTCCATTCATTACAGACATATCAGAGTGGAGGTTATCATTTGTTTACTGGATTAAATAGGTATTGTGTTTTGTTTATATTCTGGGGCTAAAACTCTAATCAGAAGGTAAAATTTTGAACATTTGAAAAATGGAATACTGAACTGGGTTTATCATTATAATAGAGTTCTCTTAAATCAGTACTTTTACTTTCGATACTTAAATTCATTCAAAAGAGAGTGATTTTGTACACATACACATACACAAGAATGCAGTACTTGTAAATAATAAGTAAAGTATTATTTTTAAGCATATCTTAATATTAGTTGTCTGTTATTTGACCAAAATCTTTATGATTTGCTAAATAATTTACATTAAACAGGTACAGTAACATAAAACAAAGTTACATCTAATAAACCTAATAAAAGTATACAGTCAGACAATGTGCTTCTGCACAGTCTCCATTTCACTTTAACGTTGTCCTTGGAGCAAAAATGATGTTATTTTGAAAGCCTAAAAGACCTCCCATTATTACAAATAGCCGGCTGTCAAATAAGAGTAACTTTAAGAATAACTTTATTATTCATTTCCTGAATAATCTCTACAAACTGAATTACAATATGAAATTACTGAACATTTAGGAATGAGAAAAGTAAAGACGGCAAATACATTTATTGAATCCAAGATTCGATTTAAAAGGCTAATATAACATCCTGAAATGATGCAACAAAGAATCATTGAGATAAACCAGACCAAAGGAAACCGGTGCTTTTCTTAGGGGCAATATACGCTGCCTGTACATGACACCTACGCTGCCATGCCTATCAATAAGATAACATCATATTGTCTAAAAGTTCAACAGTCATACCTGCCCCATTGCACATTTCTGTATACTTATAGAAGTTTTTTTTATTATATTTCTTATTTTATTTTCAATCACAGCGAGACAAGCGTCCCCCTGTAGTCGAAGAACATTGTGCAATTATGTTATCTAACAGGATGTTTATGCCTCGGCAGCATCCACTTTGGCTCCATCCTCCCTCCAATTTTACCAGACTGTCAAAATAAACACAACAGTTTGGTATGAACAAACTACAGTGACCTATTGCACCCATGGGGATTAGGCACGAGGAAATATCCACAAGCCAGGGATTGGTGAATCAGAGTGAGCACTCACTAGACATGGGCTGCTGCCCTCTTGTGGAATTGAGTATAAAGTGCAGGTGTATAGAACGAGGCACTTCAGGCTGTAGCCGAAAAAAAAAAAAGTTTGTATAAGGTGGTAGAAGGTGTACATCAGTACCTGACATTACTAATGCCCTATTGGCTAAGCACAATTATCTTTAACCAAATTCCAAAATCTAGTACAACATCTTCCCAATTGAGGATATAATAAAAATGAGCAAGTGAGAATAAATGTGGAATTGGATGTTTTTTTCCCCACCCGCATCCATAGACATCCTATACAATTGTTTGCTTCAAACTTTGTGGTAAAAGTTTGCTGAAGAACCTTATCCAGATCCGGCATAACATTATGACCACCGTCCTGTAATTGTGTTGGTCCCCCTTTTGCCGCTAAAACATTTCTGACCCATTGAGCATCAACAGCATAAAACCTCTTCAGCAATTTGAGCTACTGAAGCTCGTCTGTTGGATCGGACCACATGGACCAGCCTTCGCTCCCCACGTGCATCACTGAGCCTCGGCTGCCTACGACCCTGTCGCAGGTTCACCACTGTTCCTTCTTTGGACCACTTTTGATAAACACTGATCACTGAAGACCAGGAACATCCCACAAGAGCTGCAGTTTTGGAGATGCTCTGACCCAGTCATCTAGACCTCAAAATTTCGCTCAAATTCTTACGCTCAGCCATTTTTCCTGCTTCTAACACATCAACTTTGAGGACAAAATGTTTACTGCTGTGACATGATGAAAAGAAAATCAGTGTTCTCCACTTCACCACCTATGTTATTATGTCCTAATGTTAAGCCTGGCCAGGGATATTGGGTGTCCCAATAACTTTGTAAATATAATGTATATTGAAGCTTAGTGTAATAAAGACTCCAATGTCAGTCAGGGCAATGAAACATTACAATTATTTTTTACTTAATGTGCAGATAAAAATGGTTATTGGTTAATAAATAAAAAATATATATTGTTGGCAAATTGCTATTGTATATAATATGTGCTGCAATAAAAAATAAAGTTCTGTTATTAAAAATAACAATGGTACTGACATTATTGCATTGTTGATTCATTTCCTGTAAGAGCACAACCCCCAAGTGTTTAATTCCTTAAATTCCAAACCCAATTCATATGTACTACCGTAAGGCTTGTGTAGCTGGGCTAAAATGACTGATGCTAACGGCACACTAATAAAGCTGCAGCTGGAATAAACGGCTGCGCTGCACACTGATGTATGCATAAAGCCCCGTGTACGGATGCGGTAATGTTTTCTTTGTGAACGCTGCACAGCTCTCATTCACAGAGCAGGCCTTGGGCAAAGCGATGCACCACAGTCAGTTTGCATTTCTAATGTGCCACGTCTGAAATGGCGGCCCGGCGGTAACATTTGATGCTTTCGCTTCTTTATTTATTTAGTTGTTTCTTTCTTTTTTTTTTTTCATGTGCTCTGTCTAATCTCCTGTTCCAGAATTAATTACTTAATTAGCATAGTGAATTAACAAATGATTATGATGCATGGAAAAGTTCCAGCAACACCCGGTGCAGTTCGGTTGCACATGCTTGAAGCCACACACACACACACACACACACACACACACACACACACACACACACACACACACACACACACACACACACACACATGCTCACAAAGGGTGGCTCAAAGGCCCGAAGCCAACAAATTAGTGGTTCTGTAATAAAATAAACCATTTTAACAAACAGCCTGACCAAAGTGCAACTGATATCATAGCAGTGTTTGTGTGTGTGTGTGTGTGTGTGTGTGTGTGTGTGTGTGTGTGTGTGTGTGTGTGTGTGTGTGAGTGTGTGTGTGAAGTAATAAAATCTCAGCACTAATTTATTAGCAAAGTATAATTGCAGCAATGAATTAATTCCTCCTCCGCCTTCTCTGTCTTCTTCTATCGCTTCCTCTTCTGAGAGAGAGAGAGAGAGAGAGAGAGAGAGAGAGAGAGAGAGAGGGAGAGAGAGGGAGAGAGTAATTTGCATCCAGGCCTCAGCTACAGGAAACAGGACATGAATCACTCACACAACACACAGGCCAAGATGCAGCAGAATTTTCTACATAAAGTAGCACTATATTATTATTATTATTATTATTATTATTATTATTATTATTATTATTATTATTATTATTATTATTATTATATTTAATCAGGTAAACTGAAAACAGGAAACAAACTGAGCACTTTGGAAAATGGGAAGCAAAATGAAAAGATACATTTCTAAATATTCTAGAAGTTTTAGTGTATTCATGCTCACAGATTTTCCTCAAGATTTTGCTAGACAAGACTCCAACCTTAAAACACCTCAAATATATATATATATATATATATATATATATATATATATATATATATATATATATATATATATATATGCACAGTACTTGTCAAACAGCTAGTTTTTAAAAGGCATGCGCGTTTCTTTTGTGTTTATGAAACAAACTATGTGATATAACAGTATGGAGATTTACTTTCACAAAAAAATATATAAATTCAAATCATTTCAATTCAATTCAATTCAATTCAATTCAATTCAATTCAATTCAATTCAATTCAATTCAATTCAATCACTTTTATTTGTATAGCACTTTTAACAATGCACATTTTCCAAAATCAGCTTACAGATTTAAAAGGTTTAGGAAGTAAGAATGTATAAGTTTATTCCTTATAACATTATCCCCTTTAATTTTATTTTTAATGAGGGAGCCAGTGGCGACTGTGGCCAAGAAAACCTCCCTGGGATGATCAGAGGAAGAAACCTCGAGATGAACCAGACTCAAAAGGGATGCCATCTTAATGTGGGTGACTTTGAATTTCCATTCATTACAGTTCCATCATTGTTAATGTGTGCAGTGACAGACACTTAAATGCAAAACTGTTTATGCAAACTGTGGTTCTGTGACATTGTAGTAGACTTGATATTAATTAGAGTCCAAATTCATTCTAAAATGAATGGCACGTTGACGCAGCTCTCATTCCCTCAGGGAAATAGGGTTACATACATAACCTAGTGACAATCCCTTTCAGGAACTTGATCTGCGTCGAAGTGCTAGTGTGTCTGAGCACACCCTGCATGCAGGACAGAGGAGCCAGGAGTGGCTCTGATGTCAAAGTCATAGAACCTGACAAAGGTCAGTGGGGTAAATCAACCTGCAGCATTGCAAATGTCCTGGAGGGACACTCCAGTGGACCAGGCCGTAGAGGCCGCCATACCCCGGGTGGAATGAGCCTTAACTCCAAAAGGAGTGGGAAGACCAGAGGACTCATAACACAGAAAAATGGCATCTACAATCCATCTACTGAGTGTCTGCTTAGTGGCCAGGAAACCTTTCCTGTGAGGGCCATAGCAGACGAACAGCTGCTCCAACTTCCTCCACGGACTTGTCCTGTGGAGGTATGTGTCCAGTGCTTTCACAGTTGATTTTGCTTTACCTGATTAGAGGCTAGGAAAGGAGGAGGGCAGAATGCCTGCAAAATGACAGGTCGTGAGGGGGCCGCATGCACCTTAGGGACATACCCCGATTTGGGGTACAAGATAGCACTGGCCATGCCAGGGGCAAACTCCAAGAGAGACGGGAGCCACAGAAAGAGCCTGTAGGTCCCAGATCCTCTAAAGAGAGAATATTGACAGGAAAAAGGCGAGATACTTAAGTGCCACGTCAGCCAAAGGCTCAAAGGGGGGTTTAGATAGAGCCACCAGCACAATGGCCAAGTCCCACACAGGCACTCTGGGTTGTGTCCCGGGCCTCGTAGAAAACGTGTCATGAGGAAGTGGTTCCCCAGAGACTGTCCTGCTGGTGGGGTACAAAAAGCTGTGATATCGGACACGTAAACCTTCAGGGTAAACCTTCACAGCCACAGCTTCCATAACTCTGGGCAAGGGTGAACCAGGGTTCCCCCTGCCTGTGAGAGGAGATCCCTCCCAGGAGGAATTTCCCAAGAAAACCAAAATGAAGAGCTTCCTTCTGGTGTATTTTCTTCAGAACTCTTGGGAGCAGCATGATAGGGGGAAAGGTGTACAGATGTAGCCTCGGCCACGTTTGCACCATGGCGTCCAGCTACAATAGGGCTGAGTTAAAGAGAGAAAGAACCAGAGGAGATAGTGTGAAGTCTCCTGAGTCCCTTAGAGATTCACCTGGTCTCGGTAAAATCTCTGCCATATCTGCTCCACCACCTCAAGGTGGAGCCTCCATTCCCCATGCCTCGGCCCTTGAAAATGGTGTCTGCTCTCCAACCGGCCCTGGATGTAAACTGCTCTTTATGAAAGAAGTTTTTCCTGCGACCACAGGAGGATCTGCCATGCCAACCTGTACAGGGGGTGAGAATGGAGTCCCCTCTGGCGGTTGATGTAGGAGACCACCAACATGTTGTCTGTATGGACCAACACGTGGTGACCTCCCAGGTCTCGGTGGAAATGTTCCAGTGCTAAAAACACGCCCATCGTATCCAGGCAGTTTATGTGCCAAGAAAGATGTGACTTGTCCCACCGACCTTGGGCGGAGCGGCCACTCATGACCGCTCCCCACCCCGTGAGGAGTGCGTCCATTGTAAGCATCATGCAACGACAAGGAGTTCCCAGGATGGGGCCTTGAGACAGGAAGGTAGGTTCTCTCCATACTTCTAAAGTCCGCAGGGCTCGCCACAAAAACTTGATAGTACAGAATGCATTGCCCTTTCAGGAGAACCCTCTGTCTCTGAGCCACCACTGGAGGGGTCTCAAATGGAGGAGGCCAAGTGGAATCACACTGCCTTCTGCTGCCATGAGACTGAGCAGCCTCTGTAACTGCCTCACAGTCAGTGACTGGCCTACTTTTACTCTCTTGACTGCAGTGTGGATGAATTTAATCTGAGCAGGAGACAATTGTTCCCGCAACACAGTCGAGTCCCAGACTACGCCCAAGAAGGTGGTTCTCTGTACTGGAGAAAGCACAAACTTTTTTGCGTTTAGTTTTAACCCCAATTCCTTCATGTGGGCGAGAATGACATCTCAATGCCGGACTGCCTGAAGCTCTGACTGAGTAAGAAAGCCGAGAGCTTTCCCAGGGGTACGGTAGCTCAGCCCGGCAGGGGAGGCTGGAGAGGACTCATCCATCTTCATGCCTTCTGCTAAGTCAGCCTGCAAGCCCCTCGACCTTCGGCGCTGCTTCGCCTCGGCGAGAGCAGGACCTGAGCTGTGATGGAGATCACTCTCCTTAAAGAGTGATCTCCAGGAGTGGAGCATCGAATAGCCATACGGCTACAGCACAGACAATCGTCTCTCTCAAGAGCCGTTTGAGCATGTTCCACTCACAAACAAACCACACACAGCTCATGCGTGTCTCCCCTGTAATGAAACGGGGGCAAAGAGGGACACACATGCGGAAGATTTTTTGGAGTTTTAGCCATGTTGCACCGATTCACACACAAAGCGCTTACCTGAACAACATAAGCTGATGTCGCTCCCATCGCGCTCACATTTTGTAGCTTCCTGGTTTGCGTGACGTCACCTGCCAATGACATCACGACTGCCTATTGGCCAGATTTTACACGTGATTCAGAGCATGAACAACGCAGAGGAGTTCCCAAAGCATTTCGACACAGCTTAAGTTCCTAAAAGGGAACTTCATGTATCTTTCTGCATTTCATGTGGAAACATCCCCAGCTGCACAGAGTGTCTCCAATTAAAGAGAACTCTATCAGGCAGATCCAAAGTAAAGAAAGAAACAGGAGCACTTGTCACTGATACCTCAGAGCAGGAATCCTTATTGTTACCTAAGCATTAAAACACATTGTACAGTGCGATCAGGGTGTAAAAAGGTACTTTTGTAAGAATTTTTTTTTTCTACAGTGAAGTGTTTAGGGGTAAAGCTAGAAACAGGGAATTTCCTATATATAATTTTCTCTTTAAATGACGATGCTGATTTATGTGTTTGATGTAGAATTCAAGACATATCTGTTTTAACTCATCATCTAATTGAAGCTCATCTTGTTAATGCTGTGTGCATCTTTATCCACGAGTCTTAAAATATAAAGAAATCGATTGGAAATATTATTTTATACTAAACTTTATCTATTGTATGTGTAATTCTTGCTAATTGTTCATCCTGTTACCCACTCCAAGCTTAATATTTTGCCGTTATGGGCTTGGCCCTATTTTTTTGCCCAAGATTGTACATAAACGAATGAATAAATGACTGAATAATTGCTTAACTGTTAACCTGCGTTCCTGTCACTACCTGAAGTGTGCACACAGCACTCCTGCAGTTTCAGCACAGAGCTGCGTGAGACCTTCATCAGTGCACCTCCAGCGCGCTCTGCCTCATTAGCGTAATGAGCGCCGGGCGCAGGGTTCAGTTCGCAGGCGCGAGCTTCTGTGAACCTGATTGGCAGCTCCAGTGCCAGTGAGACTGTGGGATCTTGCAGGCGCCACAGCTGCATTGGAGTCCAGGGGTGTCGGGTAAAACGAAATAAACTGTAATAAATAAAAACCTGTAATGGAAAAAAAAACGCATCATTGTGTCCACAGGTAGAGCAATTATGCTTTACATTAGTGTGATACATACTGAATGCTTATTCCGTTTGGTCTGATTGGTGTATTTTTATCACTTGGATGTGGTAGCTCAGTGGCTTACTGGTCGGAATCTTGGAGGTTCAAACAAATTATCACCAAGCTGCCACTGTTGAGACCTTAAACAAGGCCCTTAACCCTTTGTGATCCAGAGCACTGTGCAATGGCTGATCCTGTGTTCTGACACCAGATTCCTACATCACTACAATATGCGAGGAAGAATTCCACTGTTCTGTAATGTGTATGTGACAAGTAAAAAACCCTTTACCTACTTTACCTTAACTGATGCTTTAATTCAAATGACAGGGTTTATATTAATCTTCTCATTTGTATATTTGAACTCGTTCACAGGACAATACTAATAAATGTCTGCTAGAAGTCTACTGTCTGCTAGAAGACATGCTTTAACATTTATGGAAGGAGTCTCTAGTACCAGCATTTTCCATTAACCTGAAGGTAACGGATACCGATACAGAGAACAGAGAAACATTAAGTGGAATAAATAATCTTTATTCCACTCAAGTTCCAACATATGGAACTGGAAATGTATAAATCACAATGTCTCATTCATTAATGAATTGTAAATTGTAATTTTCTGAAAAATGCTGTGGTATGAGAGTCCACGTCATGGATTATTTCTCCATAACCTATATATATATATATATATATATATATATATATATATATATATATATATATATATATATATATATAAATTTATTTATTTTTTTTTTACCTAAAATGTATACAGTAGTTGATATTTCATCTTATTAAAGTGAAAATATTTGGATTATTGAAAGTGTATGTATGTATGTGTACATATACAGATATACTGCCTGTTGAAAGTTTGGATACACCTAGTCTGATATTGCAAGGTGAAAAAAAAACATCTAGTGAAGAACATCTGTGGAAAGTTTTACAAGAGGCATAGCATTTCAGCTGAATGTTTGGAAAAACTAAGTGTCCGGATGCCGAGAGTGTGTAAAGCTGGTTATAATGCTAAGGAAGGATTTTTAAAATAAAAATAAAGTATTATAAACTTCTGTAATTTTTTTTTACTGTATGTGTTTGGACAAAGTAAATCTTTATACTGTTAAAATAACTACTGTGTTGCATAGAAACAAAAGAAAAATGCATGTGTCTCTCAAAAATGATAGAAGACTAGGTGTTTCCATACTTCTGCCTCATATAAATAATATATTTCTACTGAGAGATTATTAATGAAATTTCATGAAGTAAACTGCATAGGCTTGAGAGATGTGAGGTTATGTTTAGGGTGGCAATTTGGATGACAATGCCTATATCTGGAGTGACAACTGCCACACAATTCAATTCATTAGCATATATATATCATGACATGATGCACACATCCAGCAATCAAAACCATGGAAACATAGCAAAAATAATGTTTGGTGTCTTGATTTGCGTAATTTAAAGCATCATAATTACTTCAAAACATTTTCAAGAATATTTTGTCTTCATGCTCTATTTTGAGTTTGGTTTTACTAATAATAAACATACATTTGCATTGAGCATCCATATTTGTCCATGGCCATGTTGAGTAAAGTATTAAAAACTTATTTACTTAAGGTACATATATATTTATCAGATTTATATATTACAGCTGTTAAAAAAACACAAATAGAATGTTTTGTGTGTCTCTGATTTCTGTTTTTGTGTTTATTGCCCCCCTCTGGACAGAGGTGGGAAATAACAAAGTACAAATAATTTTATACTGTTCTTAAGTACATTTTTCTGGTATCAGTATTTTACTTCACTATTTATTTTTTGGACAACTTTTTACTTTTACTCATTAAATTTTTACACAAATATCTGTACTTTTACTCTAATTTTCAAAACAGGCTCGTTACTTTAGTTTAAATGTATTTAGTGAAATGCTATTTTTCTTCTCATTAGGCGTCGTTTTCAGCCCATCAACCGATTTCCTGTCTTTGCACAGCTTTTTCAATCTACCATTGGTGTATCATTTCACACACCACAGACGTAGGCTAGTTTATGAAGCTCACAATGAGCAGTCAGAAAGCAACAAGTAGTCTGTTGTTAACGTGGATGAGACAGAGGGAGTTTTATTAATGCGCGAGCATTTTTGTTTGACCAAACTTTCTTTCGGCTTCTCCCATTAGGGAGCGCCACAGCGGATCATCTGTATTCATGATCCGCATGTTTGATTTGGCACATGTTTTTACGCTGGATGCCCTTTCTACCACAACCCTCCCCATTTATCCAGGCTTGGGACTGGCACTAAGAGTGCACTGGCTTGTGTAACCCTAATGGCTGGGGTTGGTTCCCTGACTGGGGATCGAACCCGGGCCACAGCGTGAGAGCGCCGCATCCTAACCACTAGACCACACATTTTATTAAAAATATAAAACAATATATTAAAAAGAGGCGAAATGAAAACATTTAGCGCAACACGTTTATTCATGGCATCCTTTTTTTACTCAGATTTAAATAAATAAATAAATAAATAAACACAGAAAAAAAAAAATAATAAGTAAACATTTGTTTTACTGATGCGCCAAGTCTGAAATCAGCACCAAAATCCAGCATGATGCGCACATCTGACAATTTACCCTCTGGTGTCGGCAAATGCGCCGGCGCATTTTATTTTAATAGTGAGGGCAGGAGTGATTGTAATTGTGAGAGTAGGAATGAGAGTAGGAGTGATTGTGATAGTGAGAGTAGGACTGATTGTAATAGTGAGAGTAGGAGTGAGTGTAATAGTGAGAGTAGGAGTGAGGGTATGAGTGATTGTAATAGTGAGAGTATGAGTGATTGTGATAGTGAGATTAGGAGTGAGAGTAGAAGTGAGTGTAATAGTGAGAGTAGGAGTGAGTGTAATAGTGAGAGTAGGAGTGAGAGTAGGAGTGATTGTAATAGTGAGAGTAGGAGTGAGTGTAATAGTGAGAGTAGGAGTGAGAGTAGGAGTGATTGTAATAGTGAGAGTAGGAGTGATTGTGATAGTGAGATTAGGAGTGAGAGTAGGAGTGATTGTAATAGTGAGAGTAGGAGTGATTGTAATAGTGAGAGTAGGAGTGAGTGTAATAGTGAGAGTAGGAGTGAGAGTAGGAGTGATTGTAATAGTGAGAGTAGGAGTGAGTGTAATAGTGAGAGTAGGAGTGAGAGTAGGAGTGATTGTAATAGTGAGAGTAGGAGTAATTGTGATAGTGAGATTAGGAGTGAGAGTAGGAGTGATTGTAATAGTGAGAGTAGGAGTGATTGTGATAGTGAGATTAGGAGTGAGAGTAGGAGTGATTGTAATAGTGAGAGTAGGAGTGATTGTGATAGTGAGATTAGGAGTGAGAGTAGAAGTGAGTATGATAGTGAGAGTAGAAGTGATTGTAATAGTGAGAGTAGGAGTGAGTGTAATAGTGATAAATAGTTTTTTCCTGAAAGAGCCATAATGTTTTTCTTTTTTTCCATACACAGAGATTTGGTAAAGCGTTCAGTGATGTTTCAGTGTTTGTTTTACGAGGAATTCCTGGACCTACTGCTGAATCTGAGATTTACTGTGTGTGTATGTGTGTGTGTGTGTGTGTGTGTGTGTGTGTGTGTGTGTGTGTGTGTGTGTGCGTGTGTGTGTGTGTATGTGTGCGTGTGCGTGTGTGTATGTGTGCATGTGTATCATTGTGTGTGCATATGTGTACATCAGAAAAATCTTTATAATTGGTGAAAACACATTTCCATTAATGAATACAAAAGCTATTTAGACATGACCAAGTGCTTGTATGTGATTTTCTTTTTGGATATTCCTATTTATTCACCATTTTCTGTTGTAACATGGAAATCAATCCCACTGGATTTTGGATTGTGGTTGTGGACGGGGACTAATCTATAGTCTTATAGTAGTATCTTATAATCAGGTGTACACAAACTGGAATCCATATAGTATACGTTAGATCTAATATTCCCAATTTGATAATATAAGGAATTTGTATTCTTTTCTTCTGTATAGAAACAAATTATTTATTCTTGGCTGCACTGCTTCCAGTACGTGTATGTGGATGTTCGATTTTTTGTTCAATCAGATTTCAGCCTCTAAGTGCTGCTATGTGAATCTAATCTGCCCAGGGCCTTCAAATTCTGTCCTGCTGGCCTTTTTACCATAGAGAATATTACCAACAGGTCTGTTACTTTAACCAATCAAATTTCATATATGCCTCACAGGGCCAGCCCAGAATAGTGTCAGCATTTTTCCGTTCTCTGATTGGTTGGTCAAAGGAAAACTGTCAACTGCCAAGTTCGACTGGCAAAACACGTGTGTAGCTCTGCACACATTAATACATTGTTAGTTAGACAAGTTCGCCTTTTAATGCCTACGTAGGAAGAGAAATTGTTTTGGTCTCAGACATAAGTTTTCCAGAAAAGTTAGACATCGTGAGGAGGTTGGCCAACCCCGAAGCTAGCTAGCTTGTCTCAGCTGGGGAAAGGGTTGGTTTGCCGCTTCCAGACCAGTGAATACGAGCGGTACCACTGATTTATAGCCTCTCAGGAGCAGTGCAAGTTATGAGTCTGCATCTCTGGTGAGTAGGTTGGATTTTATTTACATTTGTAATTTTTTTGTCATGTTTTTTGACAAATATTGATTCTGAACTGCTCCAGATGTTGTAGGTGCACAGTTGTGGTTGTAGTTTAGAGTTTTGGAGTCTTAACTGGGTTTCTTGCTTTAGTAAAATGGTATTCACCCTCCATATGTGAAATGCCTCTCTCTCTGTAATGCCACGCGTTATATTGGGGTTTTGTATTGTATTGATGGACTCTCTTCCTGTCACCCCTCTTCTCTCTCTCTCTCTCTCTCTCTCTCTCTCTCTCTCTCTCTCTCTCTCTCTCTCTCTTTTGGTCGAGATAAACATGCTCCTGAGGTTCCAGTGACCACTGTTCCTCCCTGGATCTTCCCACTTCGTCCTGGTCTGCCTCTGGATAGTGCTCTCTTCGTTTGGAGGCCACTTTGTGCAGCTTGGGACGGTTTCTCATTAACGCCATGGGTGGTTCCATGAAATTCCGGAGTAAGAACGGGAGCTTTGAGGATGGATTTGGACTGTAGTTAATGTCAACAGTCTGCTACACTGTCTCAGGACTACAGTTTGCTTCTGATCACCATCACTGCATCCCGCAACATCGTTTATCTGCAATAAATAGACATTCGTTGCAAACCAGACGAGGATGGGTTCCCTCTTGAGTCTGGTTCCTGTCAAGGTTTCTTCCTTATGCCATCTCAGGGAGTTTTTCCTCACCACAGTCGCCACCGGCTCACTCATCAGGGACAAACTTACACCTATAAAGAACATGTTCATTTTTTATCACCACATTATCTGTGTAGAGCTGCTTTGAGACAATGTTCATTGTTAAAAGCGCTATACAAATAAAAATGAATTGAATTGAATTCTATAATTGCGACGTGATAGTGGTGGTATTAAGAGGTGGATTAAGTTGGGTATGTCCCCACTGAAGGCACAGGTACCAAATGCACGGACCACCACTGGTTTATACAAATCAAATACACTGCTCTCATGTGGTTATCTTTCTTTTTTACACAAGCTTTTTCTTGGCTGCCCCACCATTATCTCCCGGTCACTGACTCTCGTGGCACAGCCCTAGCTTCTTGGAGACATGTTCAAAAGCAATAAAGTCGGCAAAGTCTGCTGCCGACTTACTCTGTCACACACTGAATTTTAATGAATATTTAGTTATATTCTCAACATAAGTTTAAATAAATGGGTTGTTTCTTTAACCATACATTACTGCTTACTTCATAACTATTTAATTATGCATGAGTAAAAAGTAAAGCATTCTATACCTACAGCCATACATCTGAAGTCATTTTCAGCTTTGTGACGGTCAATTGAAGCTATTGTGCAATCACTTAGACCTGTTCTGATGTTCGCAGCCGAACAACATTAGCGTTTTATCACCATCCCGCCTTCACATTCAGCTCCTCGGTGGACCTCCGAGGCGTTCTTGATAGTATGATGTTATGATTTCTTCAGAAGTTTCTTTTCAGTCCGTCACCTCAGGTGAACCTGTAAATATTCCACTCATTATACAACCTTTAAAAAGAAAGCACCATGACTCTGTGGTTAAAAAAAACAAACACTTTTTTTGGTTTTGTTTTTATTTTTAAGCAGAATCCATGTTTTATCTGGAGGCTTTTCTCAGTGACGCTGGAAACTCTCTCTTCACAATCCATCTCATTAAGGGCAAGCTGTGATGACAAGATGTTCTGCGAAGGAAGAGGCTAATTGCCAACACGCCGTAGCGCAAATCTTCGCTTCACACACACCAGGCCCGACTCGCAAAAAGTAACGCTCGGTGCTCCAAACAGCGGTTTTCTAATGGGTAATGTGTTTAAGTCAGATAATAAGTTTATTTATCTCAAATTGCACAAAAAATACTTTGTTATTTCTTTCTTTAGGTATTTCAAAAGTAGATTTTCAAGATCGGTGGCTTTTTCGCACCAGTGTTACTTTTTTTTTTAAAACACATTGCGACAAAGCACAGATGTGTGCAAAAAGGAGGCAAAATAATTTTATATAATATAATATATATGTATTCCTGTTTTAATATCCAAATTCACATTTTATTTCTTACATACATAACTATATGTAGTACAACATGATAACAAAAATATAAAAAAAACAATACAACAGAGCATATTATAAAAAAATATATAATAAAAGTCACAATGATATAAAACAGAATATAACTGCAGCGATGAATAAAATAAACTACAATTTACTATACGAATAGAAATTATTTTATAAAAATTAAACTACAACATATTCTCTCTCTCTCTCTCTCTCTCTCTCTCTCTCTCTCTCTATATATATATATATATATATATATATATGAATTTTATTTTACTGTTTTGACAAATGGCAAATACAGTGTTTTAATATTGTTTAATTGTAATTTTTGTCAGTAAGGGATCTCCCTTTTTCATTCCATAATGATCATTAATGTCAGAGAGTGTGGCATTAAAATGCGGCTCCATTTTGCATCTGGACACCCTAATGTGCTTTATTTTTGAACTCTACATGCAGTCAAAGGAATGAAAATGAATTTCAGTGGAATGAGAACGATTTGTGCAGAGGAGATCAAATCTAACAGTGAAACTTGTATATAAAAAGCTTTTGGTTTCAGATTCATTTTCTGTAAAACCAAACACACACCATTACTGTTTCACCAATTCCTCAGTAATCAAGTCCAAACCCAAACCCTGTTTAGTGAATCACAAATAAACTGGACTAAAGGAAAGCATCCCTGTCTACACAACATCAATAAGAGCGTCTGTCCCAAACACACAGTCCTCCATGTTACCCGAGGCTCTGTGTGGTCATGCGGGGTTTTTTTTTTTTATTTTTTTTTACGAGATTAATCCTCTCGCATATATTGCCAGTATAAATATGAGCCAGCTCTGAGGGACGCCCTACGGTGGACCGTTAAAACTCCAACACGGCCGCACACAACTTTTACTGTGAGTCGTGTGGGTGTTTTCTTTCCTTCTTCTCTTTTTTCCCCTCATCGGACATTCTCTAACATGTGTGTATGTGTCTATGTGACCCAGGTTAGATACACAAACGTGATGTCACTCCATCACAGCCATGCCATGAGAAAAGCCCGTAATGTGCAGAGTGGAATGAGAAGTGGCTTAAAGGCTGGGCCATAATGACCTTTTGCACTCCTGGAGGCTGGAGGGCCCCATCTGTGTCAGACATCCTGCCGTTTCTGCTGAAGCCTTCATACAGGCTGAGGTGTAAGAAAAACCAGCCAAGCAAGCACATGCTCTGGATTGAGATTTCAACCTATTTATAGGTCCACAACTGGTTTTAAGCCATGTATAACTCATAGAAACAAATCTCTCTATACACCTACTGTACTGTACATGCTAAAGGCAATCTGTTAATACATATTTTTCTCTATACTTTCTCCTAGAATTATGATCTTTTAAAAGAGTCATTGTTGTGGAGATTTGTGCTCATCCAGCCACAAGGGTGTCTGTAAAATCAGGTTCTGATGTAGGTGAGGTGAGGAGGCCTGGGGTACAATCAGCATTCGTTTAGAGGTTAGAGCTCTATAGCAGGAAATCCTTACTGATCTGGCTTTGTGCACAAGAGCATAGTCATGCTGGAACAGGTTTGGGTCTCCTAGTTTAAGGGAAGGAAAAAATGTCATGCTACCTCATCCAGAGACATTCAATATAATTGTGTGCTTTCAACTTTGTTACAAAAATGTGGATATTGTAACTTTTAATGGCACAATAATTTAACTGGTTAGAAAGAAAACATTTCACTGTGCTGCACGTGTGAAAAGTATAAAGCACCTTTAACTTTTTACCTTCAAATTACCTGGGAATTTTTCTTGAAGCCACATATTAATCATATTGCTCCTAAATTTAAAACTAGCTTCTTATTTTAGGAATAAATCCCTATTTCCTATCAGTGGAAAAAATTATTTGGGATCCTCAACATTCTTACTAATCCATAACTTTAGTGATATATTATATAAGCATGTCCAAGTGCATTTTTTTTTAAAGAAAAATAGACACCCTTTATCACAGCACTTTATGTTTTTTTACAGGTTCTGATTATAAAACTACGGTCACTGTGCTCTTTACACTAAGGCTGAACTGCCAGCTCTAGTTTAATGATGGCACTCCAAATGCTACGGTTTTATTTATAAATCAATGTGTTTTTTTTACCTATTTATTTGAATGCATGTAAAAACCAGACATTACAATCTATTCACAGAGGATGTCATTTAACTTCTTGTTCCCTGTGTTTTTCGATTGAGCTGGAAAAAATAGAGTTAATGTCCCTAAAATGTGGAACAACCTGTAAGTTTAATAAAGCTTACAGTACTTTATTTGCTTGTTAAATTTATAAATAAGTCACTTTTAAATAACTTTGTATATAACCATGATGGAAGAGTGATACTTGACTGTTTACTATTATTTTTCAATCATTATTTTTAATTGCTCTGTTAATAGTTGTACCTTTTCTTGGCCAAATCCTTCTTGTAAAAGAAATGTCTCCTCTTGCCCATTGAACATGTCTGATTCATCTAATTTTCTTATCTCCTGCCGATGTGGATGGTCCAACATAGACCTGAACATTTATTTCACAAATGCTCAGAACTCAGAACCCTAGCTTCAGTGCTTAATCTTATCTGGATCCTTTTTGACTTCTGCCTAACGACTGCTGCTGAAATCATAAAGACCACAATAGTCATAGATTTAAACATCCATAAAAGAAAATAACTAAAAGTCATGAGGAGCTGGCTGACCTTCAAAGTGCTGTCTATGCGCTGTGCATTATTGCTAAAGAATTTGTCTTCGGAGGATTAAACATTTTTAATACCAGAAGAACAACTTTGTGGAGATCGAATAGTGATAGAGACAGAAACACAGACAAAAAGTTTTAATGATACATTTCTCTTAAAGACTAAACAAAAAAAGAAATACATACTCATCATTGTTTTGTTCAGTCTTTGTTTGGGAAATAAGTACACTGCTGTGTGCATGCATTTCTGATGTATAGTATAGTATAGTATAGTATAGTATACAACAGAATATTCATCCGGTACATTATGCATCCTGTAATCCACTTTTTCTTTCCAATACGTCTTACCACACAAATGTCTCTGTACTATAGACACAATGAGCCTCATTCATCGTTCATCAATTTTTTTTTATCCACGTTTGTGCTGTATGTTAATAATTTTATAATTACATAAAAGAGCAATTACCTGTAAATAAAAAAAAGGAAAAAAGATTGCATCTGGTAAAAAAAAAAGAATTCTCAAATTTAAAAATCTTTAACGTTTTTGTGGTTTCTATACAAAAAAATTAACCAACATTTCCTTAATGCTATTTGGTTCCATTTGAAAAGACAGGTCTTAAAATATTTATTTTATCAACCTTAATGCAAAACCAAACAGATTTGATGTAAAAAAAAATGTTTTCTTCACCTATATTACACTGTTCATCTCACACACACACACACACACACACACACACACACACACACACACACACACACACACACACACACACACACCGTATATACAAGACTGGTGTTATGCAATACAGACAGCTTGGGTGTTACAGACAAGATTAGCTCAACATGGCGGCAGACAGTCTGTGTGTTTTCCCTCCATATACTATATGCTGGTGTTGGTTTACCAAATGCACCAGGACAGCATACCATACAGTGTGTCTGTTAATGTCACCCAGTGTCGAAAGGGTGAAAGGTCAAACATCCCAGTTAAATCCTTGCTCAATGAAGACATCAAGAAATACAATAAAATCAAGCAACTGAACTGATTTAAACTATTGTCATTCTTGGCTAATTTGCTAATAAACAAGCAGGCTGACTGTAGGTGGTAAAGGGGTACAAACACTTGACATTAGCAAGAATCGTATCTCTCAGACTCGAATGCTCCAGCATGGCTGGAGATAGCTGACTGGAAGATGCTCATTTGCAGAAAGTCGAGCATCTGCAGCAATATTTATCTTCTTTCTGCATGTAATGTAATGGTAATGACTTCACAAAAGGAGGGATGAGGCACTTCCTTTCTTGCCTTCAGGTGAACAGTGAGGCACGCTGTCGAGGCACGCTGTGTGTAGAGCCTTGGCCTATGGCTAGCACATTAAAAAAGTCAAACCAGAATTACTATTTTTGCAAATATATCACCATCAACAACATCACCACCACCAGCATCACCACCACCGCTACTACCACCACACAAGCAATTGAGCATTTACATAATTAGCTAGCATTTTGTAATTTTTTTTTTTCTTTTTGTTGCTCTGTTGATGTTGCACAGCATTTAAACAAATTTCATTTTAGGAGATAGTGTGTGTTGGTGGAAGAGTGGCTGGAGAAGGGAGGGTGTGCTAACAGGCTGGTGGAGCTATGGAAAACCTTCAGGGTGAGAAGACAGAAGCATAAAAAAAAAACTTTCCAGAAGAAGAAATTCCTCCTCAGTGGTGTTAACTCTTGTGCTTGATGGCGTTTTTGCTAATTACAGCACTTCCTAGGAACGAAAGTAATAGGCGAGTGTCAGCGCCTGAAGCTTAGCGAGAACCATGCAGGCAGTCATGTCTGGATGAAGGCCTTTTTTTTGCATCTTAGGAAAGAAAAGAAGGCTACGACAGAGCGGAGCGAAGGAACAAAAGAGAGCGGTCTGATGTTGAACGAAGGCGCAATTGTAATTAACTTTTTTTGATTCGTGATGTGCTGCCTGCTACACGAGTGCGCCAATTAGCATAGAGTTTTTTTTTGCTAATGATTCTCATTAGCATGGCATGACCTCCGCTAATCTGGCCAAACACAGACGCTGGTGTTGTCATGCTCACGTGGTGTCTGGAGGTAAAGCAGGGGGTCTTGCATGCTCTTGAGGCCAGGAATCTTCAGGAACTGCTTTCTTTCTTTCTATTCTACATCTCAAGTCAGACTGCGGTTATCGTTCTGAATGAGATAGAGTCTGCTTTCATGCTCTACATATTAAAGCAGTGTAACAAAAGTCATCGGACGCCTGCTCAAACAAAAAAAGCTTGTCTTGCGAAGGCGTACAAATGAAATTCTGGTCTGGTAATGGCAGCCTGCTCTTTGAGGAAGAGAGAGTAAATGTAGGAGACGGTTACGGTAAAGCAAAAGCTAGAGAGAGGAATGTTCAGACGCAGCAGAGTTTAGGAGGAGGTAATGAGCCACGACATGTGTGTTTGCACACACACACACACACACACACACACACACACACACACACACACACACACACACACACACAGTGAAAGGAAACACAGGGGTAGGAGCCTTTAGAAGCAACAGCCGGGAAAATGCACATAATGTTCCCCTTGAACATCATTTCTCAGCAAGAGCCACGAATGCAGATGTTACCTAAATTGGAACGTTTCCATCTTATTTATTTATTTATTTTAAACTTTTTTTCCTGCTTTGTAGATCGTCGAGTCACCCATGACATTCGATCAGAATGATAAAAAAAATGCAAAAATGGACTACATTTCAGTAATATTGCCCGAGCAAGAAACGAAAAGATGTTCCCTGAATGAGATTCGGTGTGACCCCCTGCTGTAATGGGATTCACTGACTTTTTACTGTCAAAAAAGCAGTCATGCTGGTAGAGAGAACTTTTCCAAAAAAAAAGGCATTCTCTTAGTGGTCTTTGATACCATCATCATCATCATCATCATCATCATCATCATCATCATCCAGTTACTCTGAGTTTCAGCATATTACTTAAATAATCATGTATATATACACACTACCATGTTAGTTAGTTAGTTGGTTTGTCACTTTAATTGTTCACACTGTGGAAATTTGCATTTACCTTCAACAAACAAAATTCTACAAACATCATAAATAACAAACAAAAATAACCCACACAAAAGTACATAACATATTTTTTAAAAGATGTCATCAAAATGCATTTAGTTAATTGATAATATGATATTTATATTATGACATTATAACATTATGAACGGTGAAGTGAAGAACACTGATTCTCTCTTCATCATGGCTCCTGTTAGTGGGTGGATTTATTTATTAGGCAGCAAGTGAACATTTTGTCTTCAAAGTTGATGTTTTTGAAGCAGGAAAAATGGGCGAACGTAAGGATTTGAGCAAATTTGACAAATTCTGAAGGCTAGATGGCTGTTTCAGAGCATCTCCAAAACTGCAGCTATTGTGGGATATTCCTTGTCTGCAGTGGTCAGTATCCATTAAAAGTGGTCCAAGGAAGGAGAAGTGGTAAACCGGTGACAGATTTATGGGCGTCCGTGGCTCAGTGATGCGCGTAAGGAGTAAAGGCTGGACTGTGTGGTCCAATCCAAGAGACGAGATCCTGTAGCTCAAATTGCTGAATAAGTTCATGCTGTTGATATTTGATGGGTCAGAACTGTTTAGCAGCAAAAGGGGACCAACACAATATTAGGCAGGTGGTCATAATGTTACGCCTGATCAGTGTATACATTACATATTCACACCTGCTCACTGATTCATGGGTGTCTAATGTTTGTCTTTCCAAAGTCCAAAGTCAACGACTTAATGGTTCCTTTGTTCCTTTTATTTTTTGTTTTCTTTGTTTAAATTAAATATTGACACCTGCAACCACTTCTTGGAGTAGTATGTCGCAATATTCAGTAGAACTTCATGTATGCAAGTGCAATTTTTTTTTTTTTAATATAACAATTCCACTGAATAAACAAGGATTGATATCAAGTAAGTGGCATTTCATACAAAATATGGCCAAATGTCCTGAATCCATACTGTGTCCTATGATAACAAAAAAAAAAAAGATTAATCTTCTAGTTAAAAAAAATAAAGAAAAATAAATAAATAAAATAAATAAATAAATAAATGTATTCTGTCATGCCCTTTTTGTCCTATTTGTAAATTGATTAGTCTATATGCAATTAATTTATAATTTGAAGATTATAATTAGAAAAATTTGAGCTGTCAAAATGAACACGCATTAACACAAATCAGCACTATTTTTTTCAATAAATTAATATAAAAGAGGTCAAATTAAAACCTTCAACGCAACACACATGTATTCATGACGTCCTTTCTTTACTTAGATATCACAAAAATAATTTTTTTTTAACATTTGTTTTTACCGATGCACCAAATCTCAAATCAAGCACCGAAATCTGACATGATGCACACATCCGGCAATTAAAACTATCCGTGTGGAAACTTAGCAAAAGTTCTATTTGGTGTCCTGATGATTTACGTAATTTTATATTAACAAAATAATTGTCTTCATGCTCTATGTTGAGTTTGGATTCACTCATAATAAACATACATTTGCATAAAGCATTTATATTTGTTTATGCCCATGTTGATTAGAGTATTAAAAACTTGAAAAGTATTAATTTCAGGTACATTTAGAACAGATAAAATTGAGATTAATCGTGAGTTAACTCATGACAATCATGCAATTACTTGCGATTAAATACTTTAAACGATTGACAGCTCTAAAAAATATAATAAAGTAAACCACTTCCTGCATATTCTCTATTATTTCATTGATATTTTATATGCAGCTGCAGTTCTCCTACACCACCCCATTGTGTTGTTCTCTCCACTGGCTTCCTGTAGCTGCTGCATCAGATTTAAAACATTGATGCTTGCCTAAAAAGCCATAAACAGACCAGCACCCATAAACCTCATAACACTTTTCTGACCCTCTACTGCAACACACTCTCTCCATCTACTACAACTTCTACAACTAATAAGCTTCAAAGGTTTTCTCTGTTCCTGTAATGAGATGGATGAGCAAACTTCCCCTTCCAAACAGTTGAGTCACTGACAAATACATTCATGGCATTTGGCAGAAACCCTTATCTACAGAGACTTATAAATGGTTAAGGGCCTTGCTCATAGGCCCAACAGTGGCAGCATGGTGGAGCTAGGATTTGAACTCACAACCTTCCAAACGAAAGTTCAATGCCTTAACCTCTGAGCTCCCACCTCCCCTCCACATAGCTACAACGTGGTAGCTTAATGGTTAATAGGTTGATATTCTGATCGGACTGTTATCCCAGCATCTGCCACAGCTGGGTCTCAACCTTGAGCTTCTCAGATGTATACATGACATCAATTGACATCATTATGGATATGGGAATGTAAGTGCCATAAAAATATATTGTATAATAATTTGACTCGCTTGTCTCAAATTGGCTGCATGAATCTACAGTCCGGTCTAGAAAGAACTCCTGAAAGGACGCCTGAATTTTCCTTATAATTCTGTATTTTTATGCCAAAATTCAAATCTTCTCCTAATGTCATTTTAATCTGGCTTATTTGTACCAGTTCTGGTGACATCCCCATGCTGGAAAAAAGCATATGCATTGCAGATATACATATAAATATAAATGTCTCAAATGTAAAAAAACTACCACTACCTCCTATACATCACCGAATGCTTTGGGTGACAAGCTCCAATTACCCGTGAAGAGCAAAGGCATTCATAAGCAGTTCATATCTCATTAAATACAGTTATTTATTTTTCAGGGAACAGTGTTTTGCTGGGGAAAACCAAAGCCATTTAAAGTGGGAATAAAACCTGAGTTTAACGACATGTCAAATGTTGCACGACTTCATAGGAAGCGCTTTTCCCACATATCACGCTCAATTTAGAGATTAGACAAATCACAACCTGTCAGAATTTAAAGATTAAACCTCAGTGTGTAAGGGATTTGCACCTGAAGCTGGTAAGAGCTTGAAAAACATCCTTCTTTTTTTTATAGGAATAAAGATATTCGATACAATTTTCAGATATTAGTTCATATTAGTCATCATGAAAGTTCTGACTTTTTTTCCCCCCTGAAAGTTTTTTCCACCTTCACACCTGAACCCCGTTGTGAATATACGTGAATGACATTTCCTGAGATCACGCATGCAGTTAAGGGATTTTCATCTCTCTCACCTCGGATGAACGTGAAGCGAATCCAGACCCCTTGAGATTAGATTAGACTTCAGCACTCCTCAGAGACTCGTCCAGACTCGTGACATCATCTTTTCGACTCTGACAGACAGCGCTATATATTCCCCAGATAGGTTTCATTCGAGTCGAGAAGCTCCACTGAGACACACGCCATGTGTTGTATTGAGTGTCTGAGAGAAATGTGTTCCAGTGTGGCCCAGCTTGAGTCCTGAAATCTTTATAAGCAGAGGAGAATGATGGGAAAACACGACAGAGGCGCCTTGTAAATATCAATATAGCTAAGCAGTGGTGATGTTATGGGATTTTTTTACTGTGTAAAATAAGCAGCCCTGCTGATAGAGAGTTGAGTCTTCTGGAAAGAGGTGGGTGTCACAATGGGCTTCAATATTATCGTCATCATCATTGCCATTGTCCACTGTTTTAATTTTCCTAATCAACTTTTCACACTCACCAATACTTATATTTACATTACATCTTTTTTGAATCTAATATTGCAATGATTTCTAAACAGTATATGCATTTTTTTACCTATTAGTAAGTAGCATTTGTGAGCTTTTAAGAATGTAAGTATATTGAATATTAAATTAATTACAATTCAATTCATTCAGTAATTAATAATAGTTTGTAATTCTAAATCTTAAAAAAACTAATAACTAATACCAACTTAAATTTACAGAAATAAATGTGCATTTATCATATAGCAATAGCAATATTAAGTTTATTACAAATACAACTGAGAGAATATTATAAATATAATTATTGTTTAGATATAAGTAGTATCGGGGGCTTAAAAAGTTTTTAAAACTGCATATCAACATAGATATTTCTAATCAAATAATTACAAATAAATACAAAATGTTTAGCATTTACACGTTTTTGTGTATTTGGCAGATAAAAAATGTAAGTAGAAGTTTAGAATAATTTGCAAGTAGTATTTGTAAGCTTTAAGTACACGGGTTTGGTACATATATAAAACACTATTATATTATTCATATTTGGAAAAAGCCCCAAATTACACATATTAATACACTATACTATAATATACTATTCAATAGTATATTATACTACACTTTATTTTATTACATTATTTTATAATAAACTAAATTATCTTACACTTTATTACACTACACTATTCTATTCTATGCGATTCTATACTATTTAAGTGTAATTCAGCCTTATAAACATTATAACAATGTGCATCATCTTTTAAAAACACATCATAACACTTCATCAATATGCTCATGGTTTGTTATCTATATGGGCTACATAGACATTTTTCCCAAAACAACCCAGTCCAAAGCAGAAACCACGACCAAGTCCAGTTTGTAGAATGATGGATGATGTTGGTGTTGTAATTATATATCATGGTATCCTTGAGTTCATTTTAAGATCATATCATTAAGAGCGGCTCCATGAAGTTCCTTAACGGCGACGCCAACAAGAACTGGCTCTAAACCGAGCACGAAAGCCCTCATGAAAAATGAGAAGCAGCAGCAGCCGTGGATGTGTGTGGACAGTTAGCCAAAGCTCTCAGTAGGCTGGAAGTCAGAGGCAAATTTGAGAATAAAAGCGTCCAGCCCATGAGGTTGGAACATCGGTGCTGTGCTGGACAAACACCACGATGTGCTGCTGTAAACACTGCTTTCCGGACATGCTGACACAAACAGTTAACACCCAGAGGCTTTAGTCCGTCTTATAAGCGCGCTAAATAAATAGCCAATGGGTGGCGTTTGATCAGCGAGAACAGTTGTCGATGTGTAATCATGAAACATCTTTGCCAGGGGAGTGTTTGCCTTGGCCTGTGGGCACGGTGTCTATTAAGCAAGGCCGTCCTTGTACTTCAAAGCATTTTGGCCTTTGTAGTCCCTTTATTCCTGGATCTTGAGATGTTTATCTTCCCTCTGAAATCTGGAAAGCATATAGCTGTGAGTCAACGATGTAGCCATCTCTCTCCTTCTCTCTCTCTCTTTGTCCTATTCAGCACATGGTCAATATCCAAAAGTTCAACCATGCTGAGAGGCTGTACTATTCCGTCCAGGGATTAAAAAAAAAAACCAACAAAATATATAAGGAAAAAAAAAATTTCTCTTTTTTATTCACAGGAGAAAAAGAAAAACCTCCTCATCCTTTCTTTGTGAGGGGTGGAGGTGGTGTGCGGGTCCAACTAGCTTTCCAGATGTGCTTAGAGTCAAAGGTCAGGGATAAAAGTACCAGGATGTTGCAGGGCTCTAACTAGTATCCAGGGTTGCAACGTGCACTTTCTTGTCTGAGCCGGACCCAGCAAGACGCCTCATTTCACTCGGGTGAGTTACGACACCGAGACTTCATACTCACTGCCTCTGCTGTGTTTACTGACAGCGTCCAGGCGAAATGTCGAGCACAGTAAAAGCTGAAGCCGAACAAAAAAACTGAAAGAAAGACAGAAAGAAAGATGGGTTCCAGTAGCTGGGGGGGTTCGGGGCTCGAATGGTGACAGTTGGGATCATCTGGTAGAGGTGGTAGATCAGTGTTTAACGCTCTGGGTTACTGATCAGGGGTTCAAGGCTCAATATTGCCAAGCTGCAAGGCCCTTAACCCTCTGTGCTCCAGGGGTGCTACAACATTGCAGACCAGCGCTCTGACCCCAGCTTCCTAACATCGCTGGGATATGTGAAGAAAGAGTTTCACTGTACATGTGACAAGAAAATGGACCTTAAACTCTACATTTGACTAAAATGGTCTTTTCTGACCTGCAAAAGAAAAAAAAACAAAAATGAAGAAGAGACACACGTATATTAGTTTGTAAAAAACTAATGTATAAGAAGGAAAACAGTACACATTGTTCATTAAAATTGGCAGCTAGCTTGTTGCTAACATTTGTTTTTTTTTGCCTAGCTGCACACACATAGCTTGAAGAAAAGGGCACAGAGAAATAGCCTACTTTTTTTATTTAGTTTTATTTTCAAGTAGAGACAGATTGATGAACACACGAGTGTATTGTTATATTAAATCTATAACACTGTCTCGGTTGCCTTCACCACCGTTCATCGCATTTAGGCGGCTAGCTAGTTGCTAGCATAAGACATCCATGATTTTTTTACTGCCTAGCTGCACACATTAGCATGAAAAAAGTGCATCTGTAAATGTTCTACTTCTTTTCTCACAGCAACCGTTTTATTGTTTTTTTGTGTGTGTCATTACTCGAGAAGTAGATTGAGGATTTTCTAAAGACAAGGTGCTGAGAGATTTGTCCCGTCTATGATAAGCCCGGAGTTCGGAGGTGTATGTCAATTTTGCCGTCTCTCCGCAGGTACAGGAAATAGAGACATCACACATCGCGGCCCGTTCGAGCACAGACATCCAACGAAAACGGAGCTCATTTGCAGGGGAAAAAAAAGTGTTAATACGATTACTAGAAGTGTGTCAGGAGCTTAATAAGTGTGGAAATTGCCCTGTCAAACGAGACCTGCGAGACGAGGTCAATTACGTGATTATGAACAGCCTCGGTCTCGCGTCATTGTTTCTTTACGTATAGTAATCTGCTATGATTTTAAGCGTCGGACGCCTTCATCCCGAGTACTACCAAGTAAAGAGAATCGAATTTGACAGCGCAAAAGATTTACATGGACGTTAGTGTCGATAACAATTTCCATCACATCGGTTAACCCGGGAAAGTCTCGCTCTTCTTCTGTCAAACACGATCGAAAATAAATAATTGATTTTTTTTTTTGTTTAGGAAGAGAAATCTGTGAGTTTGAGATTCTCTTTAATGCACATATTAAACATGGGAAGGATTACAGAAAAAGGCGTGTACCTTTTTTAGTGTGTGTGTGTGTGTGTGTGTGTGTGTGTGTGTGTGTGTGTGTATATGTGTATATGTGTGTGTTTGAGGTTTCTTCAGAATTCTCTATTTGAGCTGAAGGAAGCTCTTCAGGCCACTAGATGGAGTCCAAACCTGATGAAGAGCAGCAGAGAGGCTGCTAGACCAGTTCAGGGTATGATTAGTGTAGACATGAGTACAGAAAGTGTACATTCTTTTACTCACACACACACACACACACACACACACACACACACACACACACACACACACACAGTCAGAACTGTCTTTTGACTTTTCACTGACATTAGAATAATAATAATAATAATAATAATAATAATAATAATAATAATAATAATAATAATTCATGTCCAAATCTTAAAACAATAAAGCAGTCAGTAAAATCATTTTCTTTCCTTATTTATTTGTTTCACATTTATTTTTCTGAATTTCTAAATTATAAATTGTTATTCTGAGCGTTCCTTAATTTTTTTATACTTTTTTTTCCTATCCTTTATTTATTCTATCCTCTCTTTTTTTTATCTCTCTCTCTTTTTGGAAGTTGTTTTTTTAATCACATTTTATTTCATACT
Organism: Silurus lanzhouensis; assembly: GCA_039877035.1. Taxonomy (NCBI): domain Eukaryota; kingdom Metazoa; phylum Chordata; class Actinopteri; order Siluriformes; family Siluridae; genus Silurus; species Silurus lanzhouensis. Next base: position 1,019,593 of record JBCEWE010000496.1, on the reverse strand, counting down.
CCTTTTTCTTATTCACATCATACTTATACAGAGAAACAGAGATCCTCCACACTCAGCATAATTCCCACCATGAAATCATGCCACATGTTGTACAAGTTGCAGGATCACAGTATAGAACATCAGATCTTCTATATGAACCGATTCCACTCTAGATTTCTCTCTTTTCTATTATTCTCTTGTAGATTTTCTTTCTTATTAATATGCTCTTAAAAAAGACATTTTGTGTGCTTGAAAAAATAAAACCTGCAAGTCTTCAGGAAGATTCTCCAGGGTTTCTGAAGTGTCTTTTATTCCCCAAAAACAGAAAAAAACTTTTCATCCAATTACAAGCATGTGTACTATATTTTTCATGATTATGGAAAGGAACAGTTTAAACTCGAAGTAAGCAAATCATAATTTTTTTGTTATATTATCCCATTTAATTTCAAATATCATAGACCACATAATGTTATAATGCTGTCTATGCTACTATAGATAAGAAACATTTGCTAGAAATGTGTGTTTTCTGCCTCTATATCTCATCCACCATATTTCATATGAATCTCAATAATAAAAAAAACAAAATCATTGCAGTGTTTGATTAAACTCTCTGTAAGGGAACTTTAAATACATCTTTCCGCCTTGTTCATACTAAGTAAAAGCATTTCATCCCATATGGAAAGTGTACGACTTTTAAATTGCATCTAGAACCACATTGTTATTCAGTCTCTCACTTTATTTTTGGGAGAAATATTGTCCTTGAGTAACGTACACTTGAATTCTTTCGACGAATGCTCGAAGTGCGGAAAGATGAAACGGCACTCATCACAAAAGCTCTCTTGTGCAAATTGCCACCGTTTAGCATCTCGTAGTCGTGACAAAACGCCTGACTTTAGCCTCTGACAACGTCGGAATGTTCGTGTCATTATAAACAAAGGCACGGCTCCTCAAAATCCCGTTCGGTGCATTTTTTTTTAATGAATATTCATGAGGCCTCTGGATTTAAACACAATAACCAGCCACTTCTGACATGTACGACTTTGCTTTTCGTCCAGACTAGCGAAGAAGAGTCGAGACCTGAGAGATTTGGAAGATCATCTGGTAAAAAGATTCAAAAGGTGAAAAAATCACGTGGGATTATGGAATCTTTTTTCTTGGCATGTGAACGCATAGATGAAAAGTGCAAAGGTCAATTTTTTCTATTACTGTCTATGTACTGGATTTGATGAAATATGTGGAAAGGGATATTATGTGATATGAGACAGAAAAATTAATAAAATAGTGCATGTGATAAATGAATTATTTGGAGGCATGAAAGCGATTGTGTGCTATAAAATATCTAAATAAGTAAAACTGAATATTGTCTTTTTGTCATTCTGAAAAAAAAAAAAAAAACGTTCTAATTCGCTTTGGAATCCTAATAGAGGACAAATGTTTCTCTTATAAAAAATATTATATAGAAAATATTATATTAAGATGTTAATTTGTAGTGTGCCTCTTCACCATGCACCTCACATCCTCCAATCCTCAGATCCTCAAATCGCCACATCCTCTGATCATCACATCCTGGCCTTCTCTCTCGCACGGCTTTGTCCTTTGTGTGTGTGATTTCCCGACCCGGCCCTGAGTATGTAAATCTCAGACAGCTGAGCTGATTAAAAACTTGCCTTTTGAACATTAATTTATTCCATGCAGCCGTTTCAATTGTTTTGCTTGAGTTTTTTTTTTTTCTTCTCCTTCTTCTCCTCTATCTTCTCCCCCCCGATCGCCCTATGAGATGGAAGTAAGCCTAATTCTGCTCCCTTTTAGAGAAGCTCTTTAGTCTTGCGAAATATGATTAATCTGATTAGTCATTCAGACTGGCCTCCTCTTTTATGCTTACATTAATCGACACAAAGAGCCCCCTACAGGTTAAAGTTTAAACGTGGATTACCAGATAAAGCCTGTCCTGATTAGGTTACCGAGGACCACTGCGAGAAAACTGGGAGAAAGAGGAGAAATTTGATTTGCTCGGCCTAAATTTGCTCATTTCAACATTCAGTTCTTTTTTTTTCTTTTATCGTCTGTCATGTCCTTATTTTTAACTTTGTGGCCTCGTGTTCGGAGAGAGAGCGGGAATCAATTTTGCAGCGAAATCTTTCAACAATTATGCAAATGGCCGAGGGCCTACACACAATACAGTATGGAAATGGGAGGCGGACAGGAGTGGACTCATTAAGGACAGATGGCAGAAGTGCTAAAAGGCATTTGTTCCAGCGAGCGAGGAAAGACCGCAGAGACCGGTGTGATATGTTTACCATGCGAGGCCGCATTTGCTGTGGCGCTCTGGTTCTTGTTTATACAAAGAAAAATGTACAGTGAAAATAACATTAATAATAATTATATTGCTAGAAATAATAATAATAATAATAGTAATAATAATAACAAGATACATGTAAATAAGTGGGAATGACCTCAGGTTCGCTCAGGCGCCCAGAAATCGGATCAGAATAAAAAAAATTTAAAAAAGGTGGATTTTCTTTTTTGTGTCATACAGGCCTGTAAAGAAATTGTCTGCTGGCGTGCATTGAGTTTCCGAATCCATCCCTGAAACCCTGAGAGCGATTATCAAAAGAAGCAGCGTGAATCTTTAGAATATGAGATTAAAGCCATGCAAATATGGGTGGGTTATGAGATAATGGGTGTCAGGAAAATTACACTGAAGCTCTGCGATAACGAAATGGAGCCTGAAAAGGAGAAGCGTGTAACACTTTGAAATACATAAACATATATAATGCATACTAATGCAATAACCTGCATGGATCTGCTCTAAGTATTCTGATCTGAATACGTATTTGGGTTGGAGCCCGATTTGGGCGTGGCCTAAGCCGAGTGATGTGTGCGATGTTTATTTGATATCTTTTTTAAATCTTTATCTCTTATTTCCCAAAATCTAAATAAATAAACGCAAATGAAACAAACACAATCCTGACCAAGCAGATACTAAGAATGAATTGCTCTGTTTTCTTGCTGTAAATGTCCAAGTTGACATTAAAAAATAAAAGTTTTTCCCCAATAATTTTCCAATCTAACAACTTTCTTGAACCAACAAGCTACATATATATATATATTTCATGTGAGAAGTTAAATATGTAGCTTGGTTCAACAAAGTTTTTATATATATATATATATAGATCTAAACCAGATGCCATTTGAACCTTTGTGACCCCAAAAAAAGAACATCACATCGTATTTATTCTGCTTTTAATGTTGCTCATATATTTGTATCCATATATTGCATTCACACTACGTATATAAAATCCATACTATACACTGTTGTATATTATGTGATTCAAAGGGGTTTAGATGACAGCCAAGTTCTCTATCTGTCCTAGCTGGGAAGCTTGGGAAGCATCTTTGAGGTGCCTGTGTGTGAAAAAAGGGGACGACGGGACGTCTATCCGCACACAATTAACAACGATAAATCCGTGTTGCTGTACAGGGTTGCATCGTGTCCCGTTCAGATAAGAGGAATAGACGCTTTATCGCCATGGACTGGTGTAAAGGGAAATTATTTACTCAGTGGATTACAGTGAAAAATGATTTCCTTGGTGGCAGCACACACTGACTTAAATCCATATCCGCGCCAACCTGGTATACGCGGTAGGTCTAGTCCAAAGAAAGAGTGTGAGAAAAAGAGACAGAGAGAGAGAGAGAGAGAGAGAGAGAGAGAGAGAGAGAGAGAGAGAGAGTCCATATGTGTGTTTTTCTATAGCTTGAGATTGGACAACTATTATTTGCCTACTGAGGCCTACCCCAATGCTACCGTCTGGGACTTTGATATGACCCTGCTTATTGTTGTCTATCCTCCTCCACCATACCACAAGACAGTGAAGGAGCTAGAGAGAGAGAGAGAAAACGAGAGAGAGAGAGAGAGAGAGAGAGAGAGAGAGAGAGAGAGAAAGAGAGAGAGAGAAAGGGAGGAAGAAAAAGAGCGCCATTTATTTATGCACTAATTTTCCCGCCTTTGTGATGGATGGCTTTCTTATTGTGCCATTTGGGCCTTTGAAAAATGTTCTCTGGAGCAGAAGAAATTGCCAGCTTCCATATCATACAAATCCGGCTCTCAGCTAGAGCAATCAGCATGCTGAGTGCATTTTTTTTTTTTTTTTTTTTTTCAGACATTAGATCTTCATTCAGATCTCAGGGGCAAATCGAAGACCCGAAGACGTACACCCAAAGTACGTGAATCGGGAATATGACAGTTTACAATTTCCTAATTTTGGTGTCATGGCTCTATGGGGTGCTCAAATTCTTACCCTTTTTAGAAGCACCTTAGATAATTATTTTTTTAAGAGTGTGAATTAGAAGTGTGTATCAAAACACTGTGGGAGGGTTGGTGTGTATGTGTATTCTTATGTATGTGTATTCTTATGTATGTGTATATATATATATATATATATATATATATATATATATATATAATATATATATATATAGGGAGACACACACACACACACACACACACACACACACACACACACACACACACACACACACACACAATGAGTAAACAAAAGAACAGTTAAATCAATAATCCTACCTGGAATCTGTCAGGTGTCAGGATTCATAAGACAGAGAAAGCTCAGTTTTAAATTATTGAATCAAATCACATTCTTGAGATAGATTTCACACATCCATACCAAAAATGATCCATATTTCATAATCTTCTCACATTATTGCCAGCTACCGATCTCTTTCAATGCCTGCAAATTATCCTCTATATAAAAATTCAGTAAAAATTACTAAATCATTCTTTTTGTATAGAAAAACCACATACATAATCACATACATTTAATGTGTAATTATGAGATATTATATGAGAGATACTATCTGATAACGTTACATGCTCTGAATCAGGACATCATGGACTCATCATGTGAACGCTATGTGAAGAAAAATGAACCGAAAATTAAAACAAAGTGAAAATAGTCGAATCGTGTATGCCGGTAAAAAAAACGCCTGCGAAAATTCAACGTCAAAATGTTTTCTGTGAATTTTCCTTCAGTACATAGACAAAAAAGAAAAGTTGCCTGCCTTCGCCTCACACTGTACTGTACAACGCAACTCACATGCCATTCAAAGTTCTTCCTGTTCTTGAATACAGTCTATTAATTCAAAGTCAACTTTCCCCCCCGAGTCTCTTTCTTGTTCCTTGACGAATTGTGCGATCAAAATATTTATACGTGAAAGTGTGTCAAAGACAAAACCCGACAAAAAAAGGTGGCGTGACAAACAAAAGAGGAGTGTCACCAAAAGAATGGTGGAGAAAAACTTTCATCCTAAAGGCTTGAGCCTTTCAAGTTTCCTTTATCCTTTCTCTTCAGATTAGACCGGGTGTCAGGGGCGCTCCGAGGGCCTTGCTTCTTATTACATTATTTCTGGGTGAAATGGATGCACAAGCTGAATAGAATCATTAAACTTTGCTAGTTACAGGAATGCGTCAGAGCCCGAGCCGGGGCCCGGCTTGAGATGAAAAAAAAAAAAAAGGCCCCAGTTTCAATCGCTCGTTTAATATGCCATGAAAAGATATGACATCAAGCCTTGCAAAAAAAAAACAAAAAAAAACAACACACACACACACACACACACACACACACACACACACACACACACACACACACACACACACACACACACACAAGAGAGAAATGAATGATTCTCTTCGTGACTCTGGACATCAATCATGCTCAATACTCAGCAAAACAATGACGTTTTGTTTGAGTTTCAGAGGTGACAAACAACGCGAAGTGACTAGCTTAACATTGTCAATTTCCATTACTCAAGACCTGAAGCAAATCAGAATTAAAACTGTGGCTCGGTTGCTAGGCAGCGGAGTTCTCTTGACATGGTGGTTAGTTTTCTTTCATCACTTGACAAGAGGCGAGTGAAAGGACTTCTGAAAAAGTTACTAAAAGTGCAGTGAGAAGGAGGAGGAGGAGGAGGAAGAAGGAGGGAGGGGGATAATTGGTGGCTCTGGATTGTTGTAGCGGCCTCTTGTGTGGAAACTTTCAGAGCGTGGAGGAAAGAGCGAGTCGGACACGCAGAAATTTCGACTCTTGTACACAAACTTGACCCGACGACATTGATGGACTTCAATGGGTCTTCGTGTGGAGTGTCAGGCCTGCGCGTCGATCAGGGACGGCTACGCGGACACACTCTTACATACGATTCTGAGCATGCTCAGTGTACCGACTTTTTAAATATGCTTGGAGAATTTTTTAAGAAAAATAAAAAAGCTATAATTTTGCCATTTGTTTATAAGCGCTCTTATGGAAACAAATTCCAAAATGGTTCTCGATTTGTGTTAAAAAAAAAAGAAGGAAATGCACTTCTTAAGTAAACATTAAGAACAGAGTGGTCTTTTCTTCTTCTCTTTAAATAAAAGTGCTCACTAAAGTGTAAAAGGGACCAATTACTGCAGGCTTAACACACTCCTGCGTATTTACAGTAGCTTTTTTGTACTTGTTCTTCCACTCTGACTTCCTATGAATTAAATCAGTAAAGGAGAAAGACAAGGGAGGGAAAAAAAAAGGAATAGAGCAGTGAGAAAGAGAAAAAGAAAGAGAAAAGGCAGAGAGGAACAAAGATCAAGCCTGGAGAATGGGGGGTTGTTTAGACGCTCGAGGTGCAGCGAGGTGCTCGGCTCCATTGTGTGGACACCGTCTCTCTCATTATGGCCTCTCAATCAAGACTACGGTTCGCAGGAAGCCTCCGGAAAGCCCATCTGCCAGAGCTAATCTAGAGGGGGAGCAGCGGGCATGGCGGCTAATGCCCCCGCTACCCTCGGCCGCTTTCTTCACCCCTCCGCCGGCGCGCCCAGGATCAGCCAAAAGCCCATTAAAGTAAATAATGGCCAGAAATGACAGGCTTAGTGCGGATCGGGGGAAAAAGTCGAAGCCCGACTTGAGCCGGGATCTCTGATTAATCGAGAAAGACGCAAGGGAGAAGGAGAGATTTTTGGAAAAGAGAGCGGGGGCAACATCGGCTTGAATTCCTCGACCCTCGCGTTGTTAAACTTCACATTCAGAGGCTTCTACGAGACCTCTATTAGCTACGAGTGCTTTGGAGAAGCTAACAATGGGTCTTGAGAATCAAAGGGGTTATGTCTGTCTCTTCTGAGTATGGGGTTATGTCTTTATAGGGATCAAATGTCCACACAGGGAGGAGAGGTTTAGATTTTTTTCTGGCCCTCACAAAAAAATGGTTCTTTTGCCCAAACAAACAAACAAACAAATTTTACTTCACTTTTATTTAAAAAACAAGTAAAAGAGACGAACGATTGTCTTGTTACTAACTAAGGTAAAAGTTTGTTGCAGCAGACGCTGCTTTAACTGTTATATTAAAATATGGTCCCCACAATAACTGTTATAGAAAAAACTGTGTGTAATAATAATAATAATAATAATAATAATAATAATAATAATAATAATATGATCAGTTTTAGTTAGGCTAGGAGAATTGATACAGATATCTCCACACACACACACACACACACACACACACACACACACACACACACACACACACACACACACACACACACACTTCAAGATTTTAGCTTATATATCTTGACTATTTGAACCCTCATTTCTGAGGATGTTCAATCTGCCATGTTTTGTAAGTGTCCAAAGACATTCATCTGCAGGTATCACAAACTCACAAAATTCCCATAATTTCTATCTCTAGCTCTGTTTAATACTCTATTTTCTCTAGTTTCTATTACTTTTGGTATGGAATTCTACGTGACGTTTGATCCGGTGATCCGGTTCCATTAGATGTCAACGATTTTCCTGTAACACATCCTGTAACAATGTGTTTGAGTCCCCTTACACCACAGCAACTTGACACTGAATACCTTTCACACTTGGGTGTCTTTTTTGCACTCTTGTGGAAAGTCAGGTTAGAAGAATCCAAGAAGCAAAAATGTCCCGTAGACTTTCCTGTGGAGGAAAACACCACTCTGACACTCGAGACTCCTTCCTTTGGTGTATAATAAACATTCCCTTGTAGGAAATATCACCAGTGATGATTATAATAATTACGTGTCCGTCCTTTTAATTGTATTAAGATGATGTGGCCCACATTCCATGTCAATGCCTGAAACAACAGACATGGAAATGAATTCATTCATATAATATTAACCTGTGATTTGAATTACAACCAGAACAATTTCTGACCAATCAGATTGGAGAGTTCGGTATTACTGTTGTATGAAGGGAAGTGTATTATTGTATTGAGAACCACATTTAACATCAGCATCTCCCAGACTTTGCACGTATTCCGTTCTTGAATGTTTTGTAGCTGGTGTGTGTGCGTGCACGTATGTGTGTGTGTGTGTGAGCATGCGTGTGTGTGTGTGTGTGTGTGTGTGTGCCTAAGTTCTGTCAGGGATTTAATGTGAGCTGTCATCCAGTGCGTTTCCACAAGATTATGTTGAGCATTTCCACCTCGGCTTAACTTACTGTTAAAATTGCTCATACATCTGTGAACGAATTGGAATGCAAAACAGGAAAGACTCGCGGAAACACAGACGACTAGCGATTTCCCCCGTCTTCTAGGTTTCCTATGTAATTGCATCACATGAAATGTATGAAATGTACGATATATCTGAAATATGAATGCGCGTACGTTTCAAAGACCCGGTGCTTTTATCTTCAAGGGAGAACGAGCGAGGAAACAAGGGAGAACGAGATGAGAGAAGTTTTGAGCTCCAAGATGTAATGAAGTATTTAAGATGTCCAGAATGTTTTATTGACAGAAGCTAAGAAAAGAAAGATATAATACAAAGGAGCCTTTCAGGTCTCGAGAGGAACGCTTACGGTTTGTTTTTCAGAAATGTTTTAATGGTATCGATTTTTTGGCGTTCAATGAAGTGTGTGAAGTGTGACAGGTTTATCGAACAGATGCGGCGCTGGAAAGAGTAAGAAGGAAGAGGCTGTGTTTTGGACACGTGCTCTTTAATATGGTATGGAGGGGCGAGAAAAAAACAACAACAAAAAAGCAGCAGAAAAAAAAGGAGATAAAACTTTGTGCTTAGAGGAAAAGACGAGGAAAAACAAATCTATTGCCCATGGATAGAGGAAGAAGGTGTGGAATGTGATGCGATGTGTTGGGTTACACTGTTTCCCCTGACTAAACCTGCAACTGACCTCAGGTATGTCCTAAGGTTCCCCAGAGATGGAGTGCGTGTTAGGACTTCAGTCACCAGTAGAGGCCTCCCATGCTTTGTACAAGCTTTAGAGTCATTTATTTCTGACCAGGACACTGAAATGCTAACTCACTTCTCCTTCTTGCAATGTCAGACCTGAAAATTCAGAGATCAAGACAGTATGGTCTGTCAAAAATCAGAAAACAAAAGCAGAATAGCATGGCTAGTCCTGAGGTGGAATTTGAAGTATAATAATACATGAGCAGATAGTGAAAATTGACCTGTTTTAAATACCAATTATATGATGTATAAGTATAATTTGTGTGTAAGTCTAACAAATATGATGAAAAAAATATCAAAACAAATGTTGCATTGTTTTATTAATTGTGTAAAGCTAATCATAACTTTAAATTACCTCAGTTTTATCTGATTTGCACCTCAGAAAGTTAATATTTCATATATAGTTATGTGTAACCTCAATTCTGGACATTCCATTTCATTCATTTCCCCCATAAAGACCGCCAGAATAAAATATTTTCCTCGATCCTTTTTTTCTATACAGTGTCATAATAAGTGTAACACTCGAAGCTGCTGTGCATCACCCCTAATCCTGGGTCTCTGTGAACCAGAGGCAAGGCCGTGGTGTTTGCGTGTTGGCGCTGTGCCAGTGGGCGTCACCGAGCCGTCCTCCCTCTCGCTCCTGACACAGCCGCTGCTGTCATTTCTATATCTGTTGTCATGGTGACGCAGCAACAGGGAGCAAAATGGCAGCGTAACCTCTGGCATTCGGCATGCCGAGTTTAACTAAAGGTCTGTAGACTCTGCTGACCCTGTGGACCATGATCACGCTTAGAGCACAGATCATGGTTTGATATTAAATTAATAAAATGGTGACATGTTAAAATGGGAAAGAAATACACTTTGGCGATGTGATGTTCAAGCAAATTAGTGGTTTGTAACTGTTCAATTCACAAATGATGCTTTATCCATTTATAGATAGATATAATGAACTACATTAGATGCATTATATGGATCAGGCCTTTACCGACCTTTTTTTTTTTTATTAATAAGACATTCTGTCCACTTGCTTCTGGTAGCTGAATACGTCCGATTCAAAACATTAATGCTTGCCTTCAAAGCCAAAAAAATGGACCAGCACTTATTAACCTCAATGCTCTGATCACTCCTTGCATTGAACCAGATCTCGCCCATATATTCTAGCACTACTTGACTGGTCCCACCATCTCTCAGGGTAAAGAGGTAGGTATACATCAAGACTGTTTTCTATTCTGGCCCCGAGGTGGTGGAATAAATTTCCCCTAAATGATCGAACATCCTTAAATGACGGTAGAAGACCTACCGCTTCCTGATACACTGAAACTAGAGCTTATTTTTCCCTGTTTGTTTTATGTATTTAAAAATAAAGTGGGCTATAATTACTCCCAACAGAGTTTTAGGTTGATGGTATCCTAAGGCCATGTCCATATTAATATGTTTTTGTTTGAAAATACATATTTTCCTCTCTAATTTGACCTTCTGTCCACATTGAGACAGCGTTTTTAGTCAATAATGTAGCTTTTTTTTTTATTGGATACATTTGAAAACACCATTTTCGCATCACAGTGTGGACTAAATAAATAAATGCCAGGTGGAAATGATGCCGGTTGAAGCTAATTACGTTTTGCTATTGCGCAGTAAAGATATGTAATCATCTTCAGACGTTTCAAACTTTCTTTCGGCTTCTCCCGTTAGGGGGCGCCACAGCGGACCATCCGCATGTTTGATTTGGCACATGTGTTTATGCTGGATACCCTTCCTAACACAACCCTCCCCATTTATCCCCTACTTGGGACCGGCACTAAGGCTTTTGCAACCCTAATGGCTGGGGTTGGTTCCCTGACCGGGGATCGAACCCGGGCCACAGAGGTGAGAGGGCCGCATCCTAAGACTAGACCACCAGGGAACCATAGCTTCAGACATTTCAACTTTTCGGAAATTATTAATACGGAAAAAAAACACAAACATTTCAAATTTATACGTATCAGTGAAGACATAGACTTAGTTTGCAACCTAGTGAACCAATGCTGATGTATTCGTAGATAGAGACCTTTATGCACTTTTCTGCTAAATGTAAATGCCACAAATACGTCATGTGAAAGAGACATCAGAAATCACAAACTCCTCTGTCATGAAGACTTTCCCATGGTGGAAACTGAACCTCCTGACAACATGCTTACACGAGAGAAAATTATCATTTTTGTATTATTACAAAATAGCATTCATATTAATAAATATTAAGTGCATTAATATCCGTATATCTACTACTGTCATGAAACACTGTTCTAGCCCAAAGCTTCTTGAAGCTATTACAGCTTATACTAATGGATATACGGCCTTAGAGTGGCAGGAAATGATGTTACAATCAACACTTTCAAGCCTTAAGGATGAAGACAGAGTTCATGTATCCGGGTAATTTAGAGGCAATAAAAAGCTTCTTAATTGAAACGAGGTTCCTAAAAGCGGGTTGGGGGGGGTTTGGGGGTGGTTGAGGGAGGTGGGTGGGTGCAGGAGGGGGTTGATGTGCCACACACACCTGATAGCTCTTGAGAGGCGAGCGCACAAGAGGCGAGGTATTTTCATGACAATCTGACAATGGCGGAAAAACGTGCGCCATCAGCCCCTCTGGCAAGGCACCGAGGCAGAGAGGAGGAACGGGCTCGTCGATGAAGATGTCGACGTTATTAAATTAATATCTGGAGCCTCCCATACAGCTCTTTCAAGCAAGAAAGGCTGTTAGAGAGTGGAGATAAAGGTTTGTTTTATTCCAGCCTACCTTCAGCAAACTTCTGCAGCCTGAATGATCATTTCCTCCATTCTTTTGTTTTATATTAATATTTAGCTCTACTTTTCCAAATCTACACTAGTCGTTTATCATTTTCCCCCTTATCTCTGTTAGGCAAAGTTTGTCCAGAATGGCGTCCACAAATTCATATTTTTCCCCCTAATTAACTGGTAGTAAATCCTTGTATTTTTTTTTTTTTCACATGACATATTGATATAAATGAGCTATGGGCCTGTGTGTTGCTTCTCTGCAGAGTGTGATCGATCTGTGGGAAACTAAATATCTATTCACTCAAAGTGCACTGTTTAGGATTGTTTCCTCCTCCCCTACGGAGCGAGTGTAAAATCTAATAAAGGAAATCCGAGTGAGAGCGCTTTGATCAGGGCTTCTTCAAACACGCTAAAGATCACATGGGAAAGGACTGCAGATCTTAGAAGTCCATAATGCCAATGTGTGAAGGGGCTTCAGCCTTTAAGCGCCAAACACATCCAAGGAAGCAAGTTTATTAACCCTATCTGGCTGTGGATCTCTGTGATTCCATGTGTGCTCGGCATCGGAGACACATGCGGTGAACTTGAAGAGTTTCTCCTCAAGGCAAATCAAGCTTTTCCCCCCTTGATTTCTTTTTTTGCAGATAGGAGTCTGAGGAATGTCTGATATTGCACTTAAAGTTTGACCTATTTCTGGCTTTCATTTCTCTCTCTCTCTCTCTCTCTCTCTCTCTCTCTCTCTCTCTCTCTCTCTCTCTCTCTCTCTCTCTCTTCTTTGTAGTATAAGATATGCAGCTAGTAATGCAATTCAGTAAAAGATTGCTAACTTTAATGCAGGTTTTATCGAACAATTTAATGCTACATTTCAGCCTCACATCTCAAATTATTAAAGCCCCCAAATATTTGACAGTCATTAACTGATATGCCCATAAAAATCATCTAATGTATATGTATATATAATATAATGTGTATATATATTATAATATTATATACTCCAAACTCTAGTTAAACATCTGTCCAGAAGATTGGAGGTTATTATAAAGAAATGCAACCTTAAAGTTATTGAAGCTAAATGTAATATTTTATACCTTATTATAATTCTTTTGTTTTTCTTTATACTAGTTTGATGATTTGAGTTGTTCTTCAAGTTATAACACAAATGCCCAAACATCCTACCAGATTTTTCTTCTTAGAATGTTTTGGAGAATAAACATTCTTACACTATCCAGCATCAATGATCATAGAGCAGCCCTGATTTCTGCTTTGTCCAACCTCAAGTGAACCACAAAAATAATAGTTAATAAAAAAAATCATCCAATACCATCTTATTAAATCCCCAATTCATTGACTGGAGCTTATATGTCCATTAAAAATCATGTAATGTAAAAAATTATATATATTTATATATATATATTTTTTTTCTTTTTTCGGCTTCTCCCATTAGGGGTCTCCACAGCGGATCATCCTTCTCCATACCCCCTTGTCCTCTACATCTGTCTCTTTAAACATCTGCATGTCTTTCCTCACCACATCCATAAACCTCCTCCTTTTTCTTCCACACTTCCTCCTTCCTGGTGGCTCCATCCTCAACATTCTCCTACCGATGTACCCCATGTCCCTCCTCTGCACATGTCCAACTGCGCCTCTCTCACCTTGTCTCCTAAACGTCCTACATGCGCTGTCCCTCTAATAAATTCATTTCTAATCCTGTCCATCCTCATCACTCCCAACGAAAAACCTCAACATCTTCAGCTCTGCTACCTCCAGCTCCACCTCCTGTCTTTTAGTCAATGCCACTGTCTCTAATCCATACAACATCGCAGGTCTCACCACAGTCCTATAAACTTTCCCCTTCACTCTTGCAGATACTCTTCTATCACAAATCACTTCTGCAGTCACTCTTCTCCACCCACTCCACCCTGCCTGCACTCTTTTCTTCACTTCTCTAACACACTCTCCATTACTTTGCACTGTTGACCCCAGGTTCCTGAATTCCTCCACCTTCTCCACCTCTTCTACCTGCAACCACACCCCTCCACTGTCCTCCCTTTCATTCATACACATGTACTCTGTCTTACTCCTACTGATTTTCATTCCCCTTCTCTCCAGCACGTACCTCTCCAGGATCTTCTCAACCTGCTCACTACTCTCACCACAAATCACAATATCATCAACAATATATATATAGGACTATCTTCCCTTCACTAGGAGACCCATATATGCTCCAGCACGACAATGTCCCTATGCCCAAAGCTAGCGTCATAAAGATATGCTTTGTCCAACCTTAAGTGAACCACAAAAACAATAGTTAATGAGAAAAAGATGATCCGATACCATCTTACCATTACAAATTTACATCTGTTCATTACTTAGCAGTCACTTGCTTCCCTGAATTCAGTCAATCTGTCAACTGTCATACTATAAACAGAAAATCATGAGCACACAGTGTTCATCTGGGCCTAATTGAGCTGCTTTCTTTTACACACTGCAAAAGGATCCTGTGTGTATGATAAAACAGTTAATGAATGATTTTCTGGAGTCTCATGAATATTTCATTAATGTTTTTAAACACAGATGTGTAAGGCATGTGTGATCATTTTGTCTTGATCCAAGTTGAGACCATTTTCATTTGAAATATGAAACATACTATATGCTGGTTTAGTGCTGCCTTTACAATAGAAACATTTACACATGCCACATCTTCTGCCGTGACTGTTCGGAAGTGTTGTATTGTTTTTGGTATTGTATTTGGCCAAGACTTTAACTCTGCTCCTGAGACAAAAAAATAACAAGTGGTTTGGAGATGTTATGTGTCATTTCTACACAATACATAAAACAATAAAACACTCTGTTGTGTGCTTTCAGAGGAAAATATTCAACAAGTGGGACGAATGACGTGAGTTAGCGGAGTTACCATTACTTAACCATATCAAAAATGATCTAGATTTTTTACATAGAATGTTAGTGTGATGCCATTAATCCTATGACTCTCCATGTAGAAGGCTGCTGTAGAAATGATTGATCAAACCTGAGCTTTATTGTAATTTAATAATTTTATGGTATAATAAAAATACATAATAATCCTTATTACTCTCTGCCCATCATCCCTCTACTCTCTCTCTCTCTCTCTCTCTCTCTCTCTCTCTCTCTCTCTCTCTCTCTCTCTGTCTGATTCATCCCGATGCCCTACCTCTGGATGGAGTTTTCTTCCATTGAAGACCAGTGCAGCTGAGCATGGTTTCACATCAATTAAGTCACTGAGCAACTCAAGACCTTTAAAGATGGTCTCAGGATTGCTACAATGGCTCAGGATTGCAAGTTGCCTGAACAGTCATGCATTTAAGCACCCACAACTGAACAGTTCATCTCAACAATGGTAGAACTGTAAAGAACGGACATTCGGTACCACCCAGATGAGCATGAGTTTGCTTTTGAGTCTGGTTTCTCTCAATGTTTCTTCCTCACACCATCTCAGGAAGTTTGTTTCTTTGCCACAGTCACCACTGGTTTGCTTATTAGGTATAAACTGTGGTGTCAAGTTTATGAAATAATATTTTTTGCTAGAACAAAAGCTAATAGGTGATAATACCAATATAACAAAACCTTTGGGGATTTTAATTTTAGATCTCTGTGCATATCCAGATGACACTCAACCTGATAAATAGAAATCAGTAATAAAAAATAATTTTTATATATATTTTTTAATATGCAGTAATCCAAAAATTACTCAAACCCAATGGTCACAACTTTAAACAACCCAAATTTACTAGAATTATTCAAAGTGCATACTTGAGTCATTTAATTACAAAAAAGCATGCCGTAATCTAGCTCAAAGAGCTATGAAGCAGTGTGTGAAATCATGCATATGTTCTTTCTTTGGCTGAGAAAAATTACCCAGAGTTAATTTTTGGAAAAGCGCCAGATGTTCTCCGAAACAGTGTGAATGTTAGAAATTTTTTTAGGAAAGTTAACAGACAACATGACCTTATGTTACTTGCAATCAGATCTCTGGAGAAACACATACACATTCAAACAAATGAAAAAATATGGTTGTGTTTTGTTTATTTTTATATGAATAAAGTAAAAAAAAGATAAGTTAATAATGCATGTTGTGAACTTTAAGACATAATCGTTGTAATGTTTATGACTTGATGCTTGCAGTATTGCAGAAATGTTTTATAATGCTTTATTAAAAAATCCTTTGTTTAGCTAACATAATTGAAATAACCAGCCTTTTCTTTTCACAAGACATGCAATAAATCCTCAATTCAGTTTATTTCTGCATTGTATCTTCTACAGAAGATTTCTTCCTTTTTTCAGTTTGTGATCATAAGCTGGCATGTGCTTTCTGAACATCACATTTTAGTCCCCGTTTAATATTATAACAAAATTCCACTTTTCTAAGAAGATGTTTCACTTGAATTTGGAGTGTGTTTGTGAAGATGTGTGTGAGATTAATTTATCTAGAAGGGTGTGAGTAAAGTCAGGTAGTGATGTAGGTGAGGTGAGGAGGTCTGGGTCTGGGGTGCAGTCAGTGTTCACATTCATCCCAAAGGTGTTCAGTTGGTTTGTGAGGTTGTTGGAGCTCTATAGCAGGAGATCTTTCACTCCAACTCATGTTAATCATATCTTCAAGGATCTGGCTTTGTGCACAGAGGCATTGTCATGCTGGAACAGGTTTTGGGTCTCCTTGTTCAAGTGAAGGACTATTTTATGCTACATTCAAAGACATTGTGTACAATTGTGTGACTATTGAGGAAGAACCACATATTACTGATTATTATTATATTAAATTATATATATATATATAATATATAAATATATATATATATTTTAGTGCTATTATAATTAAACTTCACAAATTTCATTAACATGTGATGATTAATGCAGTGTGCATTTCTGTTTGACTATTTTCATTAAAAATCTGAATAAATAAAATTATAAGAGGCGAAATTAAACATCCAATGCAACACACATTTATTTACGACGTTTTTACTCAGTTATATAAAACAAATAATAAACTCCACTAAAAATGTATTTGTTTTACTGATGCGCCAAGTCTCGATTAAAGCACCAAAATCCACCATGATGTGCACATCCAGCAATTAAAACCGTCCGTGTGGAAACATAGCACAAGTTCTGTTTTGTGTCCAGATGATTTACATAATTCAAAACACCATAATAATTTTTAAAACATTTACAAAACTATTTTGTCTTTATGCTCTATGTTGAGTTTGTTTTCACTATTAATAAACATACATTTGCATAAAACATCCATATGTCTCCATGCACATGTTGATTATAGTATTAAAAACTTGAAAAGTATCAATTTCAGGTACATTTAGAGCAGATATAAATGTGCAATGATGTTGTGATTAGATATTTTAAACGATTGACAGCCCTAATATACATACCAAGGTGGCAAAAGTACACACATCCTTCACTTAAGTAGAAGTGCAGATACTCATGTTTTAAAAGACTCTGGTAAAAGTTCTGACTAAACTTTTTCACTATGGTTAAAGACGTTTGGGCACTGACAAAATACTTAAGTAAAAAGTAGCCATTACTACTACATGTTTTAGTGTCACACTGGTAACTAAACCTCACATCTTATTAATACAATTTAAAAATTGAATTTCAAATTTTGTTACCTAATGAATGTATCCAGGCTGAACATCCACCATATAGAACACAAGCAGAGAAAAGATGATGATCAGGGGATCATGAATGTGTCTGTTCTCAGTCATGTTTACATCACTGACTCCCTCTGTCTCATCCACATTAACCCCAGACTTCTTGTTGCTTTCTGTCTTGTTCGTTGTTCAGCTTTGTAAGCTAGCCTACGTCTGTAATTCGTGATAGCCAGGAAATTCTACATATGCATTCATTTATAAAAAGAAAAGTGTGCATTTGTATCATGATGCATCATTTTTAACATTCTTTCATCGTTAAAAAAAATATATATATATTTATATAATTATTAGCAAATGCGCTATACTTTTATTATTTAGAAAGCGACCAATTATTTGTGACCGATATTTGATATGTAGATCGATTTCTCCTCTCTAAACTCTTTCTCAAACACGTTCTCTCAGCACCACTGATGCTACGTGAACATGACGTATCACAACACCACAGAGACCGAGGCATGTCCTGAAAGTCACATAGATTACAGATTGACATGGCAGAGGTAGAGCTGTAACTTCCTGGAAACACAACAGGAAAACTGTTTTATGTAATATTTTTTCCTTAGTTTTTTGCACTACAGCCCTGTTTGTGAAAGGGCCATGTGTTAGAGGTCAGAAGGTACATAAGTAAAGATATAAAAGTGAACTCTCTGTCCCATGTTGAATTGCAGATCATTATATTTTGTCAATTGCATCGTATTGATTAGCATTGTGTTGAATAAAATAGAAATCGGATCACACTGCATCGAAATAGGGTGAAGCCTAATGCATCGCATCGGTAGCTGCTTTATATGTATTTTTAATGTATTGTATTGTTGACTATGCATCAGTATGTGTATGTATATGTATGTGTATATCTAAAAGTTTTTTATATGTTTTTTTTTACCTGAGTGAACACAACCAACAGGTCTGAGCATCACATGCATTTTTGACAAATGGCCTCCACTAACAGTACTTAGGCTGTAAGCTGTTGCAGTAAAAGAAAGGCTCTAGAGTGCAGAGGCCTGAACGCAACACTTGTCTGACGGATAGCTCCATTAACTCAAGGCCCCTCTAAGGCACCTCATCTGCTGGAGTGACTGCTGACAAGGCAGGACACAGACACACACACACACACACACACACACACACACACACACACACACACACACACACACACACACACACACACACACACTCGCATGCACACCAAACCACCTTCATCAAGCCACACACATCCAGTGGGAAATGCATATATAAAAAGGACTCAGCCAAGCATCACCTCTTGAGCCTGATCGGAACAATGGCTTGACTACACAAGTACAACACGAGCGTGATCCCATTGGTGTCCCCGTTTGGCCTCTTTGGTACTCGGTTCCTAGGACCACCATGAAACAGGGGAAGCCGTGGCTTGATAATCAGCCCACGAGGGGGGCAAACACAATTCATATTTCAGCTTTCCGCCTGGAGCAGCCAGCCGAGCGTGCTGGACATTTCAATTTGAGAGCGGTGACTACTGTAGCCCTGCAGGCTAAAAAAGTACGGCTACTCATATGTGACCGTGCAGCTTGGCTCCCAACACACACACACACACACACACACATTTCAAGATGTAGAACTCGCCAACGATTACGAAGGTATGTACAGGCTCAGAAATGCACTCAAGTGGATTATAATAAGCCTCTGTGTTGCATAAAAATGTTTTACATCGGGCCATGCATTCATATAGACTCACATAATCCCCAAGAGCCAGGCTGTTTGGGGGGTTCAGGACTGGCTAAGCGGTCTCTGCAGACTAAGGACAGTGTGTCCCAGCGTGACTGTCATCCACGGCTGTCTGCTTTCTTCAAACAGGCCGTCTGGGGACTAAGTCGCCGTCACGGATAGATGATGTGACAAACAATTATATTTTAACACTATTTATATCTGCGCCCTGTAGGATTACCGTCTGACACAATGACCTCGTCCGTAAGATGATCCGGGTGGCTGGGCATGTAGTTGTTACTTAGAGAAAGAAAAAGAGAAAGAGAGAAAGGAAGAAAGGAGAAAGGAATGGAAGTAAAGAGAAAGGAAAGGAAGTAAGGAACTGCGTTTTTTCTCGTACAGAGAAATGGAGTGTCTCCCAGACAAATCCTGCCACAACGAACTCAATTTATCAACGTCAATAACGCCGCCGAACACAGGACAGGGATACATGCATATTAATTGAAAATAATCAGATGAAAGCACTACAGTTTGACATTGTGCTTGATGGGCACTTTATCTTTCAGGACGTCAGGATAAAATAGCGTATGGAACACGGCCCTGGCTCTCCAGTCTCGAAAAACACTTCTTTAATTGCATGTTATCACCTTCTGATTGCCTGGGCATTATATTAAATAGTTTGGTAATTACTCTGTAGATGGCGATGTAAATAGCCCACGGCTGATTCTTTGAAAATGGATGGCTACGGAAAGCCAGGGCAAAAATATAGTGTAGTAAATAGTAAAATTGTGTAACATGCAGTATGACCTTAACACTAATAACAATATCCGCAATATCCTCCATCCACACATTTGTATTTACTTTCAGTTTTATTTGGTTATCTGCCAGGCACAAAGGATCATGATAGTCACTAGCATCCTAGGATTATTATATATTTATTTTTTATCAGATTCAAAGGGCTGACAGGATTCCTGACTTAGATATGACTCACCATCATGGATGAATTTTATGTTATTTTTCAAAGATATAAGCATCTTTTAAGCAACGATTATATCACACAATTAGATTTCCTCCAACTTCTATACATTCAGGGTAAGGACATGTAGTGAAAACCAAGAATAAATAAAAAAAATAAATAGATAGATAGATAGATAGATAGATAGATAGATAGATAGATAGATAGATAGATAGATAGATAGATAGATAGATAGATAGATAGATAGATAGATAGATAGATAGATAGATAATTATTTATTTACAAGTCATAAAAGCATTTTAAAAATTTAAAAGAAGGCCATATTAAAATAAAAGAAAAGGTCAAAGAGCATTTTTTTTTTTTTAATTTTAATAATAATAATAATAATAATAATAATAATAATAATAATAATAATAATAATAGGGGGAAAATAATGTATTAATAATTAAAATGTATTTAATATACACAGGAAGGAGATCTGTGCATTAGAAACTGCAGTTATAAGAAAATAGTCCATGCCACTGCTGAGCCTTTAACCCTCAACAGCTCAGTTGTAAGTCGCTCTGAATAAGAGTGTCTGCCAAATAGCGTACAGTAAATGCAATATAATCTGACACAAAATCACAGTTACTTTTATCCTCCTGAAGTTAATTATTTTCCTATATTTTCCATTAGATGTTCTGTATTTTTTTCTTTTTCTTTTTACAAGTTCTACCATTTCATCTCACCAACAATTGCATGCATCATTAATCTTTTAATTAATCAAATTTTGTATTAGTTTATACCGGTTTGCACAAGTTATTTCAGCCCCTCTTTTTATTAAAAAGGTAATATTTCCTGCTAAATGAATTAAAGTCAAGGGGCTTTATTGTCGTTTCAATCATATACAGTACAGTACACAGTGAAAGGACTAAAGTGCCACATAAAACAACAGAAACTAACACTAGAGACAACACAAATCTAAGTAGAACAATCGGACCTATACACAGGACTACATAAAGTGCAAACAATAAAAAAAATCACAATAACTAACAATGCAGCACAGACTAGCACACAGAGCTAAATGAGAGATGTTAGTGCAAATAAAATGTCTATATAATAATAAATAATATTGTACATGAATTACTACATTTTTAACAATGAACACTGACCCAAAGCTTCACAGAAATAGAATAGATCACAAATATACATTTTACATTTATAAATGAGTCTCTATGTTCATCCCTAAAGAGTGAGCCAGTGGTAACCAAGCCAAGGAAAGATGGTATGAGAAAGAAACCTTAAGAGAAACCAGACTCAAAAGGGAACCCGTCCTAATCTGGGTAAGTAGAACTGTTCATGCTGATTGTAGTCCTATACCATTGTAGCAGGCTGTTTGTATTCATTACAGACCAGATTTCATCTTCATGGTTCTTGAGTTGATCCCACCACACTAACCTCATGGTTACTGCTGTTACAGAAAAAGAAATGCTCTGTCTTTTCCAAGCACATTTATAGCATTTGGCAGACGCCTTTATCTCATTTATAGTGATTT
The DNA here is from genome assembly GCA_039877035.1 of Silurus lanzhouensis. NCBI lineage: Eukaryota > Metazoa > Chordata > Actinopteri > Siluriformes > Siluridae > Silurus > Silurus lanzhouensis. The sequence goes on along the minus strand of JBCEWE010000496.1, from coordinate 997,712 downwards.
ATTAACTATGCAGTTGAAGGTTAAGGGCCTTGTTCAGGGGCCCAGCAGTGACATCTTGGTGGTGCTGAGATTTGACCTCATGACCTTCCCATCTAAAGACCAACTCCTTAACCAGTAAAGTAGTTCCTGGCTACTACTACCATTGTAAAAATGCATCTAAATCCTTCACACTTGATATTGTGTACAAAGTGTAGGGATGAACAGGGTCTAACTCAAGAACCTAATATTGGCTCTTGGGAATTTTAACTCACAACCTTCTGGTCGCTAGAATGATGGTATCTACTAGTAAGGAATAGTAAGCTACTAAGCTATGTCCATTTGATCTAGAATGTTTGTTGTGGAAGGTTAAAATTGCAACAGATTCACTATATCATCATTTCGAAAACCAGATATGAAAAAGAAGAGTTTCATCGCATGGGCAGATTCAGGTGCAGTTTGAGAACAGATGTATAGCGAAGCATTGTGGGTGAGCAGAAAGCCCGTTAGCCCCCGAGCAGAAACGGAGAGAGCAGCCGTCATCTGCTGCAGACATGGCTACACGCTCTGATAAATGATCGCAGCGCCAGCATGTGAGTGGAGTTCTCTGGGAAAAGCTGCTTATAAGTGACTAATAGAATAAAGCAATAATGCAGCGCCTCAGGGCCAGGCCTCCGTACTGACAAATTCATATGATGGATTTTTATTATTGTGGGAATATTAGCATTTAAGTCAACATATAAAACCCATCTCAGGGCCAGTACTTTGTCAGGAGGTCATGGTAATGAAATACATCCCGTCATATATTCGTTCCTGGTTAAGTAAATTGATTTTTTTTTTTATGGAATAATAGTGTAGAAAATAGGGTGCTATTTATTTATTTATTTTTCCAGAAGGCCTCAGTGACAGACGGTAATACTGTACAATGTCTTGCTGATGATTAAACACTCAAGGAGTGTTTATTTATTTATTTATTTATTTTCTTTGAAAGACCTACTGTGAAAAAAAAAAAATTCATAATAAAAGAAAATCATAAATGGCATTATAGTAAAAAATTTACTATTTTTTAAAAGTTATAATCAATATAATAATTAAGAAAAAAAATCCTATTTCATTAGAAACAAAGCTGGATGCATAATTTCAATGACGTTTTTTTTTTTTTTTTTTTTTGCAGCATATGATTGGAATATTAATTAGCCACATCCATGAGTGTCAGATAATAACAGTCTCACAGAACTGAATGGAGTCTGTGACCTGTAAAAAGGCCCATTCATGCTGTCCAGCCTGCCAGATCTCCTTTTTTTTTGGCTGTGGACACAGGACTTTTTCACAACGCTCTTGTGAAATGTCCCAGTTGTCCTTTTGCGAGCTTTTGTGGACATTATTAAAAACACAAACTTTTTTTCCTTTAAAGGGTGTGAAAGTTAACATTACCATTTGCAGCTCATTTCCTGATCAGGTTCATTTATATACTTTTTAGACAAGAATTTATTTCTTTTGAAAGACAGCAATAGATGTATATCTTGCCCTAATCTGGTGTTTGAGTTATAAGAACATGACATGGATGACAAACATGAGAGAAAAGGATGTGTGCAGGGGTCATCACGGGTCACTAAGTGTTCCCCTTACCGGCCTTGTCGGCTCCGCCTCCACCGATTCATCTACGGACAAGTCGTGAAAGCATGTAACGTGAAATGGAAGCTCAAACTGGAGCGTCCTTTTTAATTACTTGTTGAAACGATAAATCTCGAGATAGCTCTGCTTGAGGTTGATTACTCACCGCAAATCCTCGGCTGTTGGTTTCATTTTCAAAATTTCCCAAGGACAAGTCAATTACAGATCGGAAACACATTATTACAGCTTGGAAAAAAAAGCTGATGAATTCCAAATAATTATTGTTATTATTATCATTGCACCATGAGCATCATGAACACTAAGCATGCTGGGAAATCCAGCAAAGAAGCTTATTTTGTCTTCCGTAGAACATTTTCTGCATAAAAAGTTATTATTTTTTTTAATTAAAGAAACTGAAGAAATGTTTTAATATATCTTTTCAACATGGAAGGAATAAAACATGCCTGATTATGCTGTTCTAGGAAAATAATCAATTACAAAGTGGTGTGAAAAAACAACAACTTATATAATATTTCTTATTCCACAGACACTTTTTTATTCATCGAAAACGTCTCATCTTTTTATTTCCATTTATAGTTACAGTAAATGTTGATGAACATCCATGAAACATTCCTGTCATAATTTGTTATACATACTGTAGAAGCTATAAATAATTGTTTATTTGCGAAATATGCAAAAATACACCACGTCCTGTTGCTGAAAATTTTTTTCTTGTATCATAATTATACTGACTTATAAAGCGCTGACAATGGAGACTCCTTCCACAAACACAAATCCATTTGTTGTTTTTGGTGCAAAAAATAAATAGTCAGTTTTAATTTTAATCTTTACAAAGCACTGAAACTGGAGATTCCTTCCATCAATGTCAAACACACTTTTATTGAAAAATTCAACAAATTAAACAAGTTATACTTCTCCCTTTGAGTTTTCTTTGAAATTTGGTAAATTCCCACACATCAAGTTCACACGACAGATACCATACCATGTCCTGATATAAACCTTACAGCTAGAAAATACTGTCAGAGCTGCTGTAAAAAACAAAACAAAAAACTTCTGACCAATCAGAACTAAGAAGTCAATAACATAGCATTAATGTAATAGCTTTTTTATACAGTATATAGCTAAATTCTCTCCCATCAGAGTTTATAGTTTAATAGTCCATGACTGATGTTAGGTCCACACTAATACATGTTGATGTAAAAACAAATATTTCAACATAAACGTAGTTTTTTGAAAAAGCTCTCCAAAGTGAATACATTTTAAAATGCCAAAAACAGAGGCTTTCGAAAAAAAGGTGACGTATTTTCAGTCATGTGACGGTGCCTTTCCTCGACATTGCTGGGAAGTTTCAAAGAGCCAGAAAGTGAAATGGGGGCGGAAATAACATAGGCCGAAGCGTGTTACGTTTTGCTCATGCACAATACAGAGATGTAAGCATTTCCAGATGTTTTAGTTTGTATGTGCAACTTTAAGGAAATGATTGAAAATGATAGCGGAGCCTTTTCAGACGAAAACGTCGTTATCCGGATTAGTTTGGACGTAGTCCTAGTGAACTAATTTCAAGATCTTTTCATTGATTGAGACTTAAACATTTATTAACGTTGTATTGGATGAAAAATCTGCAAAATACCATAAGTGTAAATGCAAATGCAGGATGTAAGTTATAAGTATTATGCAAGCAAGACTATTTACTTAGTGATGAGAACCAAAAAACAGAGAAAAAAACAACCGAGGTGAGAAAAAAACACGATCCTATACCTGCTGGAAGCCAAAAGTTTATAACCTCTACAAAATGTTTCCCTAACCTAAAACTTAAAAACGATATCCAGGAGACTCCGTTTTGCTTTTACAAAACATTCACATTTTCCTTGTATGGGACTCCAGAAAACCTCTACAAGGCCCAAGCAGCAAACAGCAAACAGTCAATAAAGCATGACAACAACTCTTAGACCTTATCAAAGAGGATTTCTGGGGTCACTAAGTACATTGTGTGCTTTGTTATTGGGCCTAAAGAAAAGCCTGGATGAAGTGTTCTCTCGGGTTCTTTCAGATCCCCCTCCCCAACCAGAAGTCAGCTGTCTTTCTCCATCACCTCCTGTAGACCATATCACTCATTCTGTGCCATTCAGAAGAAGCAATAAAATGCTAGAAAATGTGCTTTGACTTTCCCCAGTGTGTTTACTTACATTAAGGCAAGGGTGACACTCCTTCTGAATAAACGAACAATAAGGGGAACAAAACGTGGATACTCAGAGGCCCATAATTCAGTCGAGTGAAAGATTTTAAAAGGTTATTTGCAGTAAAACAGCCATGTTTGAGTGGGGAGACTGTAAAAGAACAGACAACAAAGCCACTCTCTCCTCTTTTCCCTTTCGTCTGACTCATGAGACATGTGGAAAAAAGGGGTGCAGATATAGCGCAAAAGTAGTGAATGCACCTCTGCTGCTTTCAAGGATGGTAATTTTGGCTTATCTTTTTGCTCAGGTTCAAGAGTGCACACTCTGGTTAAATATCCAGACTCTTAACCAATATGCAACTTAAATGTATGGCAAGTTTAACCTGATGCAAGGGTATGTGCATGGATATTGTAAAAAAAATTGCTTTTTAGGGGTACAACAGCTTTAATATAGGTACCTATTAGTATTATTGTAGTTTGTATCATACAAAGACAAATATACACCAATGAGGCATAACTTTATAGCCACCAATCAGGCAGAACATTATGACCACCTTTGTGTTGGTCCCCTTTTGCTGCTAAACAGTTCTGACCCGTTGAGCATCAACAGCATGGACTTCTTTAGCAGTTTGAGCCACAGGAGCTCATCTGTTGGATCGGGCCACAAGGACCAGCCTTCACTCCTCACGTGCACCACTGTGCCTCGGCCATCCACGAACCTGTCGCAGGTTCACCAGTGTTCCTTCCTTGGTCCACTTTTAATAGAAACTGACCACTGCAGACCAGGAACATCGTACAAGAACTGCAGTTTTGGAGCTGCTCTGACCCAGTCGTCTAGACATCACAATTTTTCAAAGTCGCTCAAATCCTTGCCCATCCTGCTTCCTGCCCATAATGCTATAATGTAATGTCTGGTCAGTGTATAACATTGCTAACTGCATTACTTATCCCTAAATGGTACATATTTAGTACTTTTTGACCATTTGTCAAAGTCAGGTAAAGAAGTAGGTGAGGAAAGGAGGCCTGGGGTGCAGTCAGAGTTCACATTCAACCCAAACACGTTCAATAGGTTTGAGGTCAAAGCTCTATAGCAGGAGATCTTCCACTCCATCCCATGTCAACTATATTTTTACTCAGCTAACTTTGTGATTTAACTGCTAACCTACCACCTCCAATGTGTTTTATAAGATGCTATTGTTTGAGCCTTAGTTTAACTTCGTTTCCAATATACATTTTTTTATCTTTGTTAAAATACTGCCTTTATCTAATGCTTTTTATTTGTCAGTTAGACAGATTTTTTTCTGCCTATAAATGATAAAAGAAGTAAAAAGTCCAGAGCAAATCAAAAACCTTTTCTTTCCCACTCATAAATCATGTACAGTACAGACCAAAAGTTTGGACACACCTTCTCATTCAAGAGTTTTCTTTATTTTCATGACTATGAAAATTGTAGTCACACTGAAGGCATCAAAACTATGAATTAACACATGTGGAATTATATATGGAATTATATACATAACAAAAAAGTGTGAAACAACTGAAAATATGTCATATTGTAGGTTCTTCAGAGTAGCCACCTTTTGCTTAGATTACTGCTTTGCACACTCTTGGCATTCTCTTGATGCCTACTTTGAAGAACCTACAATATGACATATTTTCAGTTCACTTTTTGTTATGTATATAATTTCATATATAATTCCACATGTGTTAATTCATAGTTTTGATGCCTTCAGTGTGACTCTACAATTTTCATAGTCATGAAAATAAAGAAAACTCTTTGAATGAGCAGGTGTGTCCAAACTTTTGGTCTGTACTGTATATATAATATATATAAACTTTTGGTCTGTACTGTATATATAATATAAATAAACTTTTAGTCTGTACTGTATATATAATATAAATAAACTTTTGGTCTGTACTGTATATATAATATAAATAAACTTTTGGTCTGTACTGTATATATAATATAAATAAACTTTTGGTCTGTACTGTATATATATATATATATATAAACTTTTGGTCTGTACTGTATATATAATATAAATAAACTTTTGGTCTGTACTGTATATATAATATATATAAACTTTTGGTCTGTACTGTATATATAATATATATAAACTTTTGGTCTGTACTGTATATATAATATATATAAACTTTTGGTCTGTACTGTATATATAATATAAATAAACTTTTAGTCTGTACTGTATATATAATATATATAAACTTTTGGTCTGTACTGTATATATAATATATATAAACTTTTGGTCTGTACTGTATATATAATATAAATAAACTTTTGGTCTGTACTGTATATATAATATAAATAAACTTTTAGTCTGTACTGTATATATAATATAAATAAACTTTTGGTCTGTACTGTATATATAATATATATAAACTTTTGGTCTGTACTGTATATATAATATAAATAAACTTTTGGTCTGTACTGTATATATAATATATATAAACTTTTGGTCTGTACTGTATATATAATATATATAAACTTTTGGTCTGTACTGTATGTCAGGATGAATAATCATTTAACTTTCAAAGTAAACAGATCTAATCCATTGGAGCAGCTAAATAAGAATTTGGAGTCTCCTATTGGTGAGTCTTAGTGTTAGCTTTGGATTTTTTGAGTATGCTGGCGAGTTATCACGCAAAACTCTTGTCCGTTTCTCCTTCCTGGAACCAACCTGATTCATCTTGACTCCCTTTCCTTTGGATGGAGTTGAATTTGAGTCCACTCGCTGCTGCTGAGGTTCTGAGGATGGTTCTTCAGGAACAATCAAAAACATCTATGAGGTTTCTGTGGAGGGTTCAACTTATGATCCATGAAGATGGATTTGGACTGTAAGTAATGCAAATAGTTTGCTATAATGGCTTAGGGCTGCAATGGTATGGGCAGATTTGCATTAGTGTCCATTAATTAACAGTTGATAACCTTAATAATGATAGAACTCTAAAGAATAGGTGAGAATGGGTTTGCTTTGGAGTTTGGTTCCTCTCAAGGTTTCTATCTCATATCACCATACTCATACCACCTAAACCTATAGGGATAATTTCTAAAAAAAAAATTTCTCAACTTTTTATTTTTGTAAAGCTGATTTGGAAAAATGGCAATTGCTAAAAGGGCTATACAAATATAATTAAATTGAGAGAGTGTGTGTGTGTGTGTGTGTGTGTGTGAGAGAGAGAGAGTGAGAGAGAGAAAATGAAAGAGAAAGAGGAAACAGAAAACAAGTGAAATCAGGTCATGATATCCAATCAATGAAAAAAGGCTTGTTTCTCAAAAAAATAAAACAACTGGGACAGTGGTGTTTTATCTGATTTCCTCCACAAACAAACAAACACAAACAGGATGTTGTAACAAAATAGAAACACAAGATGGACACCCCGCAATACACACACAACTCAATACGGATTTCAATGTAGTATTGAAACTCAAGCAGGATTTGGTGTAGCTGTGAATGCTGGTTTGAGCCTTTGTCACTGCAGGTGTCTCTCAGACCAATACAGCTCACATGCACTGAAAAAGAGAAAGAGATTCATCGATACGTTTCACTGCACGTTTGTGAATGAGAGCACAGAGAGAAAGACACAGCAGATTCTGTAATGTTGTGCATGTTTTATGAATGATGCTGCAGAGGCACTTTGTAATAAGTTTACACCTGTTCTTTCAGGTTTGAGGTTTATATTGTAAAGAGTTTTCTTAAAAAAATACAAGTTTAAGTGCATCCAAGAAAGAAATGAAGCACTTGTGGACGTGGTGTTTGAGGAACTAATCAATGACTGTAGCAAATCGATAAAGTGAGCGGTTCCATTTTGTTATTTATTAATGCCGTGTTTATAACTATGAATAGTTATATTTAATGTTGTGGAACATCCACAGGACACACTTTCACTATCCTGTTGATCCATGAACAAGAAAGCAGGGACAGATAGTTTTAACAGAAAGTTTTAACAAAACAAATACAAAGAAACAAAGCAAAACCTGAACCTGAACAAGAACGGTGAGAAGAAACATGGAAGGACATGAGAGACACTGTAAGGTGCAAGATGGGACGTGAGGATGACCAGGAACAAATGTGATCAGTGACATAGATAGATAGATAGATAGATAGATAGATAGATAGATAGATAGATAGATAGATAGATAGATAGATAGACAGACAGACAGACAGACAGACAGACAGACAGACAGACAGAGATAGATAGATAGATAGATAGATAGACAGACAGACAGACAGACAGACAGACAGACAGACAGACAGACAGACAGACAGATAGATAGATAGATAGATAGATAGATAGATAGATAGATAGATAGATAGATAGATAGATAGATAGATACATTCATTTCATTTTAGCCATATTTGTGTTTTTATTTTTTATTTTATTTGCCTGAAAAAAATAAATATAACCTAATCAAAATCAAATTGTTTATTGACCTGGCTTTCAATTCTTTGTCCTAATACTCAAATATGGACATACACTTACGCAGGTGCTTATGCAGAACATTGCTGCTGGAATAAATGATTACTGCAACAATCTGCTCATACAGACATTACTTCAAAACAATCCTGTTGAATGATGATGAGTTTTAAGATAATGTTTGCTGCCTCGTATATAAGAATTTTACTGACTCAGAAGGCAAAATGTGCTGCTTTAGTGTTATTCTGGCCACAGATACACAAGTTTTGGCTCTGAGTTTAGGCTTCATCCACATATAACCAGACAGAGCTGAAAACTGCATTTTTATTTTTAAATGTTTTTTTTTCCCACACAGGTATTCTCTAATGTTTTCCAAAAATTACTCGTTCACACTAAAACGTTTCGATTCCAACCCTGTACTGCACATGCATGCATTAGGCATTTCTTTTCAAGACAACAATACTGAAGAAGAACACTGTTGCAGTAAGAAACCCAAGACAACCCAAGTTGTTTGTTTCAAGCTGAATGGGCCACATAACTGTGTCACTTGACTAAAAATACATTGTTGTTTTGAATATTTTAGTTTGTTCAGCCAACACGAAAATGTTAAAACAATGTTTTTCAGACGTATCCATTTAGCATATTTGCTGGACCAAAATAACCATCACTGCACAGACAGAACGCCAAAGCATAAATTAATGACATGTATTACGTCTATCCATATTAATTTAAACATTGAATACTGATCCTAAAGCCAGCAATAGAAAAATAACAAAAAAACTCTATATAAAAAATATAGATATAAATGTAGATATCTATATAAAAATCTCTAGCTATTAATATGATGATGCCAATTATGAAACATTTATGGCATTTGGCAGATGCCATTATCCAGAGCAATTTAAATGTTTTCTATTATTTATACAACTGAGCAGATATGACGTTTAGGGCCTTGCCCAGGGGCCCAAGAATGGCAGCTTGGCATAGCTGAGATGTAACTCATAACATTCAGATTCAAAGTCTAATGCTTTGACTACTAAGCTACTACCTCAGCCATAAATAGAGCTAAATGGATTGTGCTAATGGACTGGAAAACAACTCCACAAAACTTGAACACTGCTGATGTACGTCATTTTCTTGAATCATATAAATGTCACATTTATATTGAAATATTTGATCAAATAATTGACTATTTTCAAATATTTATTTGTCACAGTAATATGCTTTCCATGACATAACATGAAATAAAAAAAGAAAATAAAAAAAGGATATAAAAATAGATTGGAGGAATACAATAGAATTTACAATATTCTAAGAAAATATAACTGCAGTGAAATAATAATCAAAAGAATAATTACATAAAAAATAAGTAATTATATTTATTTCTGTATAATAGATCATTCTTAATATTTATTGAATTTATTATTTAATTCTTATTTTATATATATATATATTATATTTATTTTTTATTTTTTATTTAGTTTATTTCATTGGGAACAATTTATCAATAATTGCACAGTCAAAAAAAAAAAAAGAAAGAAAAAAAAAAGGGTCTTAAAAAGCAAATGAAGGCTTGTTTCTGATTGGCGATCACAGCTGCCACTCAAAAAATTCCACATCGTCACATTTAGCCACTAGTGACAGTAGAAGTGAACTAGAAGTCAAATGGAGCATGCTGCCCAGAGCAAATGAACAAGTGAAGTGTGAAGTAAGGGCTGTGGTACAGTAGGGGTTAGGGAAAAGATGGTGGACATCTCCATGCTGCAGCTGCTTTTCTTGTTCACACTGTCACAGCTTGGCCTGTTTTGGACACCCAAGAATTTCGACATGCCTTTGAAGCCTTCTTTGGTTTTTAGAATATGCACACGATCAATAAGGAGCCTGGACTTCAAAGTGGTTCATTGGCCCTCACCTGCTGCTTGTTGCCGGTTCAGAAGTGCTTCCAGTCCCACACAGGAGCTAAACAAACAGTTGGGAGAAGAAGCTTCATGAAGACTCATTTAAAGAACAGAGGGAATGCACCCTTGTGAAATTTAGTGGCCAAGCCGTAAAAAGATTAATAGGTGCTCTGTTAAACTTGGCATGAGCTCATTCAAAGGTTGTGGATGAAGAAATCATACCGCAGCTTAGTGAAATGAATAAACCAAGGGAATCATTTGTGATTATATAATAGACCTGGGGTTGTTCAATGCAAGCAAGGAAAAAAATCCTGAAGCAGTAGAAAGATAAAACTTATGATAAAAGATTCTCTTTTATACTTCCTCCGATCATGTTTTGATATTAATTATTTAAGAAAGCTCATTAGGAGAGAGACTGGATACCAGGTTAGAGGGTTTTTTTTTTCAGTTGAATTAATTAGTTTAAATTAAATTTTTCTTTATTTACTCTCTCTTTCGGCCTCTCCCATTAGGGGTCGCCACAGCGGCTCAGCCGTATGTTTGATTTGGCACATGTTTTTTACGCTGGATGCCCTTCCTAACGCAACCCTCCCCATTTATCCGGGCTTGGGACCAGCACTAAGAGTGGCTGGGGTTGGTTTCCTGACCGGGAAACGAACCCGGGCCGCAGCAGTGAGAGCGCTGCATCTTAACCACTAGACCACCAGGGAACCTCAATTTCGTTTACTCTATTTATCAATAATCTGAGGACGCATTTATTTTCCTGATATTTCATTCAAAGCCTAATTCTGATCTGTGTGCAACAGAAAACAGTTGACCCTTTTGTCCAGAAACTGTTAGAATTCTCAGCCATCCAGGAGCCAATAGGTGACCTTGTCGTCTGAGTGGCAGGGTTTTACTCTCTTACCCATGTCAATCACAGTGACACTACTCAATCTGTAAGCTCATGTACGAGGCAGAGGGCTGAGCGCTTTCCTCTTAGTGCCACAGATTGAAAAGACGTGATTGGCTGACTTCACGTGTCCTGGAGAAAGCATACGTTAGCCTTTATCCATGCCTGTACTTCAAACTGTTTTATTTATAGCCACAATTCAATCACTAATGGTTTTGCCATTTAGTTACATTAGTTGCTCACTCAGGCATTTCTTAACAAGGAATTTTTTGATAAATGCCACTATATTTTATGTGTATAGGAGCAGTTGAATAATGAATAGCAGTGGTGATTGCTAGCGTGTCAGAGTTTTGTGCCATGCCTATATGGATTGTGTCTTACAGAATGAAGACACTTCAAATGTCTTTTGATTAATGAATACTACTCGACATTTGACTTAATGCCATTAGGAGCCTCTTATACATCAAAGTCCTAAATAGCTAAAATAATTTGCTTTATGTGTAGTTTCTCCATTGATTTTAAGTTAATTAGTACCAAGTGTGACTTTTGTTTTTATGCAACAAACGAGGTAAAAGGCAAAAACTCAAGAATTGGACAGTGAATGAAATTTCTGAGTCCAAATTGGATGTTTTTGTCTCTAACAGCAGAACTTGTGTAAGACAGAGAACAGGAGAGAAGATGTTATCAGATGGCCTCACACCCACGGTCCAACAAAGTTCCACCTCCTTAATGGTTTGGGGGTTTTTTTTGAGCAGGGAAGTTGGAGACTTATTCCAGGTGAAAAAAAACAACATGGCAACCATTCTATACTTCAACACCATGTAACTCCAACTGTACTGCTGCTAGCTGGAGCTGATTTCACCAAGACAACGACCTGATGCGTACGTCCAAGCTCTGTAAATGTTGTTTAGAGAGCAAACAGTCAGCTGTGGGGTTATCTATTATGGAATGACCTGCCCAGTTACTACAAAAAAATACATCTCCAATTGGTAAAGAACACCCTGGGCAAGTTTTACAAGAGGCAAAGTATTTCAGCTGAAAGTTTGAAGAAACGAACTGTCCAGGTGCTATGAGAATGTAAAGCTGGATTCTTCATTGAAAATAAAGTGGAACATCTGTAGATTTGTATATTTATTTGGTAAAAGTAATTAAATAGCTTGTTGCATATCAACAAGAGGATCATGCACAATTCTCTCAAAAACTAAAAAAGACGACGTCTGCTCTGTAAACCACAACACTGGAATGTGAGTATATTTAGGCCTACAAAAATTCACCCTGGTTGGAACAAAGAAGCCTCTTTATTATCCCCCTATTTGATCCGGCAGCATTTAGTTAAAGGGGAGGATGTTGCAGAATGTTTACCCAAGTCATCTCCACAGCTGTGTGCTGATGTTGGTAGGAATCCAATACAAACGTGAAAAAAGGCATCCTGCATCTTCACCAACAATTATAATGTGTTTTATTGCATGATCCATCTCTAATCCAGGAAGTGACTGCAGTACTTTAGTAATAATAGTCTACATAGTTTAAAATGAAGTATAGTGTCAAAGTTTCTCAGAGGCGATGGATTGTCTTTTACTGTGCATGGTGTAAACAATAAAAACAGACTTTGTTCCAGAAGGCAAAGAAGCAAACGGACACAAAACCACCAGAAGTATGACATTCAATACAAGTCAAGAGCTTTGGATCATGTTTACAACAAACATCAGAATGAAGATTTTAATAACTTAAACAGTACAGTATTCCCAGCATTCGTGCCACTTCTGGAATATATATTTATATATTAATATTTATGACATTTGGCAGACACCCTTATCCAGAGCGAATAAGCATTGAGAGTTAGGGGCCTTGCTCAAGGGCCCAGCAGTGGCAGCTTTGAGAATCCTAGAAGTCTTTTCAAAGCAAGTCAAGAAAATTCTGCGATTGACGCTGGATCACCGCAATAATGTCAAAAGCAACCTTTGAGCTGAATCTTCATCTACGAGAAAAGGGCGAAGTCAGCAGGCTCCACATCTGGCAAGTAGGGTGGGTGTGGAAGTGAGATCATGCTGTTTCCAGTGAGGAATTCACGTGTGAGGATAGCGTGTGGTCAGAATAGCAGACGTGGTAATGCACGTGTTCAGAATAATACCAGTTACACAGCTCGTGATGTACACAAGACGATGTCTTTTCTCACACTGGAATACGAAGGTCAGTGCTCCCTGTGACTGTGCGTGCAGCCGTGTGCTGTCATCTGTTTGCACGTTGCAAAACTTGTCTCGAAACTTTTTGAAAGCACCTCATATTAACAGATGAAAAATTGAAAAAAGCTAGCGTTTTTCAAAAAATTACATTTGCATCAATCACAATCTCAGATTTCTATTCCGGGTGTACAAATGTGGGACCTCATGTGATCTTCTTATACTGCGGTTCATTCGGCCCAAAGTGTGGTTTTATTGTGAATTCTGATACGCTTTTCTGCACTCCACAGTTGTACAGAGTGGTTATTTGATTTACAATAGATTGTCCTGAGTCCTGCAGATCATTCTTTTTCTCCTAATTCTCATACTTTAGCTGCATGATTTTATTCATTGCTCTGCTTCCACACCATTGGCTGATTGCATAATTGTACATATGAACGTGTGAATGTGTTCATACGGAAGCAAGTAAGCAGAGTATTCTCTTAATGTCTTAATATTCAGATTTGATAAAAAGCAAAAAATCTATTAAATAATAGACTGCCAGCGTGACTCGTTTCCTTTCCCACATTGTATCATGAAACCCTTACAGGTGCATAGTATAATGAATAATGAAAGGTGTGGTGGAGATGCAGTGAAGTGGAGGCATGTTGCCTCCTACCTCCTGCCTGACTCCCACCACCAGGTATAAGAGGCAAGAAAAAAAGAAACACACACACACACACACACACACACACACACACACACACACACACACACACACACACACACACACACACACACTCATAATAGACCAGCAAGCAACCGAATTTGCATTTCCCCATTCAGGGCCTGGAACTCGGTGCTCGGAAACACATGAAAAGGGTCCATTCAGACATGTAAATGGGATTGTGTACATTACAATGAGAGAGGAGTGACTGTGAAACTTCCTGCGCGGTGAAATCTGTGGTGGCAAGCCTTTAATTGCCCCGAGCTGAGTGATAGCCATACTGTGAGCTCGTTATGTAGGGCACAAACACAAGCGGATAATTTTAGTTTATTAACAATTATGTAGACAATTCGAGTCTGCATGGAAGCCTGTTCTTTGGGGTCTTGAGCTTCATTTTCTATTCTTATTTACTCGCTGTTTACGTTTCTAAAGAAAATAATGATTTTTTTTTGAGAAATGACCATTAAAAATATATTGAATAATTTGTTGAAGCCTATTGATAAGGCAACGGGAAACTTTATTTATTAGTCCAGCGTGGCATCGCAACGCAAAGTCGTTAGTCATGCCTCTGTTTAAACTCCCATTGACCTTTTTCTTGTTGAACTAAACCAAAGCCACAATAGCTTTTTTTCCCTCCTTTTATTACCCTACTGTTTACTGCACAATTATGTCCTCTCAAAAAGCGGATGTGTAAGGCCTTTTAGGGTTGAGTGTTTTAAAAAAGGGGGGGTACTCGACAGTAAATTCAAAATTAGGCCAAATTACGCATCAAGTGATTATGAAACTGTGGGCTGTATAGAAATCAGTGCTGTAAAGAGGAAAGGAAAATGGCTCGGCAATTTGTTGGGACCGGTCAGAGGAAGTGATGGCAAAGTCAAGTTGTGTATTAAGTGTGTGTATGTGTGTGTGTGTGTGTAGGGCGATGACTCGTGGTAAAGATAATTCCTCATAATGGGCACTCCCTGACTGACTAAGCCACTAACTGACACTGAGGCTTCAGGTAATCAGGCTGAGGTTAATGCAGACACTGAATGTGACATCTCGTCATCAGGAATTTTCTTCATTGGCACAGGAAAATGCCAGGCTGCTCACCTCTGACTGTGTGGCCCCCACATCTATTAACCTTATTGATTTGGAGCCCTGCTGATCCCCTCCAGATCCTGCGCTCCCCCACTGAGCCGGTGAAGTGGATCAATCCGTCGCCGGGGGCCACGGCTCCGAAAATGTGCTGCGTGGAGACCACTGTTGGTGGCATGAAATTAATACCCAGATAGAGCTCAGAGACACTCCATTTTTACACCAACCTTGCCTACCTTTCCAACTCTCTCCTTTTCTGTTTCTTACCAGGATGGATTGAGGTTATGCAAAAAAAAAAAAAAGTGCAGGGGGTGTTGCTTAGATTTGGCATTTTTGCACAAAGATGTAATTTCGCCTTTCGAGCTAATATCATAAAATAAGCATGTTTTCATTACCTTCATAATGAGCTGTATCAAATCAGCAGTGCTGCTATTATTGCTCCGGCTATGTTAATTCGCATAGAAATGAGAGGGATTGCCTGCTTAAATGCCTGTTTGTTGATTTGTAGAGAGTGAAAAAAAAAAGAAAATAAACAACATTTTTCTCTTGGATATGGCATTTACATTCAATTTGCCGCCGCAAACAGCCACTCCAGATTATACGAGTTTTACAACTAGCAAATTTAGATTAATAAAGTGTTCTTTAGATGGAGTAGCCATTCTGGAGGAATGCGCCACTAGTAATCAGCATAATCCATGCTCACTTCTGAAGTTAAAGTTTAATAGATGCAAATAACACGGCTTAGCATTTGCCATTTGGACCCCGCGCACGTGGCATTCCAACTTACTTCTTCCATGGGCTACATTTCGCTTGATTAATTGAACCGATTTGCATAACTGATTTTTCTTTTGTGCTTTGTTTTGATTCTGTGCTGTACTGAATTGCATAACTGATGAAGGCTATAATGGAGATTTTTTTTTTTTACAGAAAAATACTAACCTGTTATGATATTTTACAGGTCTTACCAGTGTGTCCAACTGTCATTACTTTTGGTGTTTTTTAAAAGCATTTTAGATTCAAATCCTGTGAATTACCACCAGGGTGTCAAGTTGAACTGATTGGGACTTGCATGAGCCAGTGTTCCCAATGACCAATCACTTATTAAAATTTTTCCCAGTAGCCAATCACTAATTATTATCGGTCCCAACATCCAATCACTTATCACTATTGTTCCCAAATCCCATCACTGGTCACTACTGTTTTTAAGATCCAATCACTAATTTACAATATTTCCAATGTTCAATCAGTACAGAAGCTCTCCACTTTACAAACATTCACTTTACCAACTTTCGTGGATACGAACAAACCTGTCCTCAAAGTGAAATTTGTTCGGAGTCGGAAAATAAAAAAAAACGGAGGAGAGCCGCCGCTAGCTAGTCATCGACTATAACGAGTCTACATGATGTGGACTGAACTCAGGCAAATGAATTATTTTAAGTGAATAGTTTTTTTAATTATTTTTTCTTATTTTTTTATTACTTAATACAAAACATTGTATACGGTATTTCAATTATTTAGATTTGTTTTAGTATATTGTTTATTTGATAGTATTTATCGTTCTTACATCATTAGGAGATATGCATAGTCAATGACGAACACTAACAATTTACGAACAAATTCATGGTACGGACGGTCATTCGGAATGTAACTCGTTCATAAGGAGGGGAGCGTCTGTAGTCAAGAGGCTTTTATCTGTAATCTGTAAATCTGTAATCTGTAAAATTAAGGCTTTTAGGCTGTAATCCCTATTGCTTCTACTATCTGATCACAGATCTACATTATTGTCAAAATCCAATAACCAAACAAAATTATTCCCAATATCCAATCATCAAACAAAATTATTACCAACATCCAATTCTTGAGACATCCTGAGGTGACACCAGTTCCAGTTGTGTCCCACCTCATGAAGATTATGCAGTTTCAAAGAATTAAATGCAGAGCCCGCAAACATCCTGAACCATCAAGAGATGTACCAGCGCCATTTGGATCTCATTTCATGTAGAGTTTGGACATTGGACTTCTTCAAATGTTTAAGGCTCTGGCATGAAGAAGCTGGTGTTGGATCTATGATGATCTCAAATGTTGAGCTATTTTGAGTTGCTCAGTAGCTCCTTATTCCACAACGTCAACTGACTGTATAAGACTGTAGAAAGGACATTACTCATAATCACACACACACACACACACACACACACACACACACACACACACACACACACACACACACACACACACACACACTCCGGTGCTCATGTTAGTTCTCACTATCCAGTGTTCTGTATTGTTTTAAATATGTATAATTACACACTTGATGTCACCCAAATGAGGATGGGTTCCCATTTTGAGTCTGGTTCCTCTCAAGGTTTCTTCCTCATTCATCAAAGGGAGTTTTTCTTTGTCACAGTTGCCCAGGCTGATCATCAGGGATAAATACACACCATTGACTTTAATTCTCAAGTTCTGTAAAGCTGCTTTGAGAGACAATGTCCATTGTGAAAAACGCTATAGAAATAAACTTGAACATGAACTTAATTATTCCCAGCATCAAATTACTGAACAAAATTATTCCCAACATCTTATCACCAAACAAAACTATTTCCAAATCTATTCACTAATCATTATTCCCAAAATCCCATCACCCAACCCAAATTTTTCCAAAATCCAAACACTGTTCAACATCTTTCCAAGAATTCAACCACAAACATTTTTCCCAAAATCTAATCAGTAATCACAATTTTTTCTCACTCCAGTCACTGATTGCACCAAATTAATTTGAGTTAATAAGTGATTAATTTGAGTTTCCTACTGGGTTTAGTTCTCACTTCCACCTTTTCTATAAATTCTTAATAGAATTGTTTAATTGTACATTTATTGTTTAAATATGGAAATAGTTTGGCTTTATATGAATTTATATGAATACATAAGATAATTTGATAGTTTGTTATAACAATTAATAATATTTAATAATAACTTTAAAACCAGTCAATTTGATTGGTATTTGCTGCATTATCAAATTATCTTAATTCAGCATATAAAATAATAATATGCATTTTCAAATAAATGATAATTATGTAAATGATTGCTAAATGTAAAATGTTAAATATTTGACTCTATTTTGTAATTAGATAAACATTAGTTTGTAATGCCATAAACATATCTTTCTTGCAACATGTTGTGATATGTAGAATCAAAGTACATGCAAATTAGTCAGTTAGTCAGTAATTAGTCGAGTAATATGGTGACTACTTTTCCCTCTGATATTACTGAGTTACTGACATTAGTGAGTTTTATCTTGGTGAAGGAAACACCTTACATCGCTGCACCGGCCAAAAGGAAGTTACAAGGAAGGTCAGATTTCACCCAAAAGGACCCGAGGGAGACTTTTCTCTCTGTGTAGTCTTAGAGGTCATGTGGAGTGTGGGACAGTGCTAAATTCCTCTTGAAACAGGTGGAAGCTGTTTGATCAGAAATGTGCTCAGGATCCACTGAGCACAATCCCAGACCCTGCTATTATAAGCCCAATCACTCTCTACAGGTCAGAAGGTTAACTGGCCCTTCCATATGACCTCTTTTTGTTCTTGATGAGTGGGCCAGGACAGAAAATATCCTCCACTCTGTTGTCTAGTAGTAGGTTCAGCTGATTCTCACTGATTCCAGGCCAACCTTCGCTCTGTTGCGACTCGGATTTCTTTCTTTTTTGAAGTGGACATGAAAAAAAAAAACAAGGCATCTGTGAAAACAATCTTTAATGGCTTTAAACTTTAACCACACTGCCCCCTCCCACTGCCCAGCTGTATCAGCATTAGAGCACCAAACACACGATTCTCACATCTGAGTCCTCAAAGTGTTTGTGACTTAAAAGTCATTTACGAAAATACAGAGTTAGTTCACTCTGGAGTTTTTTTAATTATACATATAAGGGACAATCATTAAAAAATATATTATGCATACGTTAAGACAAATAACATTAGCAATTTAGTAATGTGATTTGGCAAGTGGGAAGTGGTAGCTTAGTGGTAAAGATGTTGGATTTTGATCGGAAGATAGTGAGGTTAAATCACAGCATCTCCAAGCTGCCATTGCTGGGCTCTAAAGCAAGGCCCTTCAACTGCTTAGTTATAAGTCATTCTGTCAAAACTAAAAAATTTTATGCCATGCTAAAGCAGCGGTCCTTAAACTTTTTTGCGCCATGGACCGGTTAAATGTCAGACAATATTTTCACGGACCGCCCCTCAAATTATGGCGGATAAATACAACAAAATAAAATGATACGACCGGCATAAAAACTGGTATTATAAATGTGAATCCACTGTTTTTTTTTTGTTAATTTTGCTCGCTTGGGGTTTGAGTTTAGCGGTAATGGGCTTGTGTTAGCAGCCAGAGCAGCCCCTTTAAGACCGTAGCGGATGCAGGTAAGACATGTGACCGAGGCATCTTCACATGCATCAAGAGTGAGTCATAGACAGATGTGACAGAGAGAATCTGGTGATTTTCCAAAATAAAACATCATTCAGAATTAAATTATAAATAAAACAATAATGTAAGTTATCTATTCTTTCTGTGTGACCCATGGACCGGTGCTGTGGTTGGGGACCACTGCTCTAAAGTATGAAAGAGTTGGTGTGTCTATGAGGGCCAATGAATTGCAGTTTTTGAGCTGCATTATTGGGAGTTTTTGGGGAGGAGGCTTTCCCAACATTTGGTCATCATTTTGATGTTTTTAGCTCTTTGAAGGCTTTGCCATTTATGGAGTTGTGTAGGCGTGGTTAAATCTAAATCTCCTGTCTTGTGAATGTGCTTAAAGACTTATGACTGCTGGTCATTTATCAAAGTACAAAGAGAATCACAGTAAACAAAATGTTTGTAGTTTGTCTGGTGAGAATGTCCACTTATCAAAACATTTACACATAAATTATACAGGGGTCCCCTGGAATTCACAGAGGTTACGTTCTAAGACAAAAATCCGCAAATTTTGGATGCACCCCCGCAGCCCCTATAGTATCTTAGTGAATTCATCTAGACATCATGTCACTTTAATACAATAATATTAAAAAAAAAAATACTATGAAACAGTTTAAAATGTTATTCCTAACGTTCCTGGACAACAAATAAGGTTCCTGAATTCGGTCCTGCTGCGGTTTCCCGCATTATTTTAAGATAATCTGCAACTTGCTGTTTGTTAAATTACAAATGAGAACAAGCGGATTATCGGGAATTGACTGTATTGCTAAAAGATTAACATATAGGATATTATATGTAAGTTCTGAAAGCAGTGAATAACCCCAAAACAGATATTTATGATTAGTTACTAGTAGTCAAAACTGCTAGAATATATAATTATTTTAGTCTACCTGGATTTAATTATATTTAATTACTAACAACTGGCAGTTATATGTTCTCTCCATGGAACACAGTGGTTTTGAAGGTTTAGCAGCATTAATGACAAACCAATATAATCATCAATATTCGGAACTGCCAGTGAATGCTGGAAGGAATCGAAAAAAAAAAGAACTGTAAAATTTTTTACTTAAGTGCTGTAGTAACAAAATTAGCAGCTGATTTGGTAGAAGAATTGGATGAAAATTAGCGACAATTAGCTGCCGGATTCTTCACTGAATTAGCAGCAGAATTTCTCCAGAAACTACAAATTAGCATCAAAATTAGCATCAGAACTAGCTACAAATAAAGCTATAAAATTATCTGCAGCATTACCAGCACAATTAGCATTATTGTGTGGGTTTAATGTGCTCTGATGTGGGGAATAGATTGCATGTGGTGTGTACATGTGCATCCTTAATTTATATATATATATATATATATATATATATATATATATATATATATATATATATATATATATATATATATAGGGAACCAAATCTGTTCATTGATATCACTGTTTTCACTGGTGACAGTGTGAGTTTCCCGGCCATGGCGCAGAGCTTTTTCCAGATATCACTGTCAAATCCTGACATTAAGCGATTATGGCCATCAAGCAGGCTGTCTCTGAGACACTCGTCCAGATCCGGTGTCTCCTATGAGGCCAGCGCATGCATGCATGTGATTAAGATCGCGTGAGGGAATACAGACATAAAATCCTCTCAATTAATTGCTGACACATTGTTTTATGACCTGCAGCAGGACCTAATAGAGCAAAGCTTACAATATCAGAAGGTCTACATCCGTGCTAATGTTTTATGTGCTCAGTAATTATTCAAATGAGAAAACTAGCAAGGGCACCGGTTGTGGCAAATGAGGTCGCAAGATGTGTGGGGGGAATAGACTTAAACTCATCCATTATGCATGAGGATCTTTTCTCCTCGCGTTCTGCAGTTGAAAAGTGGTCTAATTGCCAATCAAAGAATATGTTCAAACACTTTGTTATTTAAAAAAAAAAAAAAAAAAAAAAAGCAGGAAAAGACGAGTGAACATCCAGTTCAGTGGGCATGTGTCATTGAGCAGCATATGGTTGTTTGGTTCTTTTGGCCCCATATGTGGCTAACCAGCCGGGCTCGGCCTGACGAGGAGTTAACAATAATGAGAATTACTTGCAGTCCCTTCGATGGTTGTCACACCCTAACATCTTGATTTCATGGGTGACACTTAGGACTCCCCAGTGCGCTTTAATGGGAGCCTTGGGACCTTCTTTTACCCTCAACTGCTTTGCTTGGTGCATAGTATAGTAACAGAGTTACACTGCTTGCCCTACATCTGTGCACCAAATCAAATGTAAATCCAAAAGTGGGCGTGGTCTAAACCAAAAAAGTGTTTTTTCCCCCATTTAAATATGAACACTTTCATATCGCCATGGAAAACACACAGAAACTAGAAATGCCAGCACTGTCAACATAGTTTATACTCTCACAACTGGTTCATACCTAGAGCTGTAACTTGGACTGTTTTCCAATCACAGTCACACAGCTATTATTTTTGTTTCTACCCACCTGCAGTATTTTCTAACTAATTCAGCTGCTATGATTTTCCCAAAATATAAAAAATTATAGAAGTCTAATATAATGCAATACAACTGCATCTTTTGCATGGCATCCTGCTGAATCCAGGTCCCGATTTATATATATATTTATATTACACTTTTTAATTGCCAGATGTTGTCTGGTCTGGATGTATAGATGTGTATCTATCAGTGTACAAACTTTACTAACTAAAATGTTTTATGTAATAAATATGTTGAACAATTATTTAATGTGATTTCACTCACACTTTTCAAAAGGGCTAATTCTGTGCAAAATACTGTATATAACCTACTTATATCCTAATAGACGTTTCCTAAAAATACTTACATTAAAACTCTTAATCAATACTTAAAAAAATAAAAAATCCACATTATTTGAGTAAATATTTTTGAAAAATCTTTAACAAAAAATGTGATTAATAATAATGCCATGAGAGAAAGTAAAGGTAAAATTCAGAGAAACAAAAGAATATTTAGCCTCTTGACAAAATAAGGCCAAGAGTCCTTAATCGAAATAACTGCCCCGCACTGGATCTCTTCTCTAAGCTCATGGGCTGGACGGCCAATGGGCTTCTTGTCCTATTCACGCCACCAGTTGTCCCACAACCAGTGGAGACTGATTCTAGCTGACTGGTGGCCAAGGCACACTTGGTCTGTGACATGTCAATCCGAGTTGTATGTTGGCCGCTGTGATACTGTGTGTGTCAGGGGGTGCGTCATGGTTCAGTAGGCTTTAAGCGTAGAGCAGGGGGATCAGTGGCCGAGCGGGGGGACTTCTAGCCTTGGGGCAAACGCAGACAGACTAAGAGTATCAGGAGCAATTTGGAAAGCTAGGTCAGCAGAGGTTTCCTAGGAATGGGCAAAAGACATGTAGAGCCTGACGCAAAGTGGGAAGAAAAGCAACAATGACAAACCAGACTCCTGCCTTATATGACTCTCAGACTGAGTATTTGACTTTCTTAAAATGGTATTATATCAAATGATTAAAGGCGATTCAAATGATTTTTACATGTTTAATTAATTTGTTTGATGTTTCGATTCAAAATGCACTTATAATTGACAATGAAGCTCACTGAGGGTTAAAGGTCTTGCTCAAAGGCCTAAGAGTGGTGTCTTGGTGGTGCTGGAATCTGAACTAATGACCTTTCAGTCAGTTTCCTAACAGTCTAATGCCTTAACCAATGAGCTACTGCTTGTTTCTGGTTATCTCAAAATTCAAAAGCAGACAGTGGGATAACATGATCTCAATGTCAGATGATTACTACGATCTGTTTTGAGGCCAAACCAGACACCAGTCTTATTGCATTTTTATACCAGGTTTTTATTTGACTTTCTTAACTTGGGTTTAGACCTTAAATTAGAATTAAAGGTCGAATAAATATTCTAATGATCAGTTGAGACTGAATGTTACTGAGGGTAAAGCATCTTTCTACGATCCAGAGTTTTCTATCCTCTTTCATCAACATGATTTGAGATAAACAGAAAAAAATTTTAAGCATTGTCAAATGAGCTTGAGACAATAAGGGTATTTTTTTCTGCCCATTAGCATGTATTTTTTTTTACCTTTTTCCTATAGTTACAAGTGTTTTGCTAGCTGTAAAATAACTTTGCGCACTATAACTATGCTGTCATTCTATTGGTATTTTGTTAAATAAGCATCACACTCAACTTCATCTCAACTCATGACCAAACAAATCTTTTACGATATGTGATTCTTCATTGTGAAAGCAAAAACGAGGCACTATAAACCCAGCTGGGTTTTGTATCCTATTGTAAAGCGTTATTTTCCTTGGCTTACATTAACCACCGGGTGAAAGGAGCATGCGATGTGCGCTATGTTATTTGCTGGATGTGGAGTGTGAGGACTGAGAGAGAGAGAGCAAAGCCACACTATTTACACACGATGAAAAGCTACGTGACCTTGGCAAGGACAACGATCTGACACACGCATGTCCTCTTCCTGTCTTGTGATTTGATTTATACCACATTGCATTGCATTTGGATTTCGTATCTAATGCAGATGCAACCCCGCGGATCTGTGATTCACTTTAACCCTGGCGCTTGGTGGAGCGCGTTGCCAGGTGAGGGAATATTACAACAACCCTGCTGATTTAACCTGGTTAACCACAGGCCTCGAGAACACGGGAGCAAGTGTGGGAGATGTTCGGGAAAAGGTCCGCTAAAATAATTAAGATGACACCTCCAACTGGCTCGGGTGCCTCCTTAAGGCGGGCATTCAGAGGCACTAATTAAATGAAGCAAAGGGGAGAAAAGCCTCAACAATGCTGCTGCTTTGTAAATCTTCCATAAACAGTATTTGTTTTAAACCTGCGGTAAAAACACCCATGCTGTTAAATTCCTTAAGCCTGCTGCTTGTCGATTAAAAGGACAGTCAGCTGGACACCTCATTCCTGCTGTGTAATGGTCAGTGTCCAGCCTGGTTTCCCCTGCTGCTTTAAGTAAATTAACACTGGGTTGGCTGTTTCTCCTCCCCCATGCCTTTAAATGAGTTAGCAAAAGGCAAAGGTACTGTAAACTCCTATATACTCTACCATAGACCCATGGCTACTAATTCGTAGGATGAAAATCCAAGTAAGAAGATTAGAAAAGTAATCAGCTATTTCATTTCACAGAGGATTTGAAAGCTTTGAATGAAATTATTTTACCTTTTTGCTTAATTAATTCCGAATAACCTTTTTTTTGGCTTGATGGTTCTCGATGGTCTATATTTAAAACTACAAATGCCACATCTTTCTAAACACTCATTCAGTGTGCAGATGTTTTGTAGCAAAAACACTATTTTATCGGGCATCGTGACTTCTTTTGATTTTGAGTCTTGTCTTTACTCCTGCTATGGAATTCCCATATCCTTGGGTCATTCTACATATGTTCAGTTCATCTCTGATTAGTTTGGGTATTTTTTTCCACGATATATTTTATTTCTGATCGTCTCGATCCAAACTCATCATGCTTTAAGTTTCTGGGATGTTTTTCCTCTTTTTCCTGAGTTTCTTGCTCTTTGTACTTCTTGCTTTTGATCCTGTTCTTTTTCAGTTTATAAATATAGATTATCCATGTCTGGTTTCTGCCTGACTGTTCACAGGCCTACTCTATGGACACGAAATTAATGATTCTGATTATGGGATTTTCCAAATAAAACACCTAATAAAGGTATAAAGATAGAAAGAAAGGTGCTTTTTACTTGTCACATGTACTTTACAGTACAGTAAAACCCTTTCTTCACATATCCCAGCGATGTCAGGATGCTGGGGTCAGAGTATAGAGCCAGTCAAGGGCCACAAGAGTGGCAGCTTGGGAATACTGAGGCCTGCACCTCTCCTCATTGCCACTCATAAGATTTCAGCTTGAATTCTTTCAAGTAATATGGAGTAAATCTTAAATTTCCAAAAGAAAGTAACTACAGTTGCTGCCCTTTTGTGTTGTCTTGCCAAGCTGCTGTTTTTGGATGATGAAAAGACAGTGATGTGTGTGTTGGGAAAAAAACAATGATCTAACATTCCCCATTTATTATAAAATTTAAAAGAAATCTAATCTAGGACCAAAAAAACCCAAAAATGACCCAAGATGGAAAAAATGGATGGAAGCTGGTAATGTGAATGCTAATGAACGTATAGTTAAGTTCCAAGGAAGAAGAAACACAATACAACCTTTTAAATGTGACACAATAGTTCCACCACGACTAGAAGCCAGAATTTCCTTATTAAATGAAATTACACAGAGATGAGACATAATTGAGAATCACTTAAAGAGAAGATAAGCTAATAAGCTAATTATTAGCCAAGCCGATTAACTTATTTTGCTTCAAAATTGAGCACGATCGGCATGTGTGGAGTGTGAATCTGCCCAGCCATCTTCAAAACCCAATCTAAGTCTTAATTAAATTTTGCTGGAAGAAAGTGCTAAGAAGTCCTTAATCCATTTCCAAGAGGCTGTTGAAGGGTTATTAGCAGACGTTAATTTGTTAAGTTGGATTTTGTATGGGATTCGTATTTAATGTGTGAGAACGGGGGCTGGGTAAGACATACAAAGAACATAGGGTCCTCAAAAAAAAAAAAAAAGCTGACGACTAATAAAGGAGGGCAGGATGTGAATAGGTGTATTGAAAGATACGGACGTGTTTTCTCATTACGTTTCTATTTTGATTAGCGAGACCTAATTCTTGTCTCTTTCAGTCGACGTGTCCTTTTCAAAAGGGGATGATCCTCGGACAAAACACCTCAACCAGGTAAGCTAGCTGATCCAAACAAAATCTCCACAGGGGTCAAGTTCTTCGATGTGGCCCTGCTAATGACACCGTGAATTACAAAAGGTACAAGCATGGCTTCAAAGAAGGTGAGGCTGAGGGGAAGAATAGAAGCTATTTGGGGAGGGTCTTTTTTAGAACCAGATCCATCTAAACTGCAATGGTCGAACAGCATGGCCTCTTGGCTACAATCACCTCAGCCTCGACGCAGATATATGCAGAGAAATGCACAACAAAGGCCACAGCTTTTAAGCTAACATTCGAGTTTTTTAATACTGCTCCAGAAAAGGTGCCATTCATCATGCTTACCACTAAGGGTGGAAAAAAATGGAGCATAAGAAGAGAGGGGGGGGAAAAAAAAGTTGAGGGCACATCCTTGACTAAATCCTCTTTTCAGCATAATCCACCTCACACTCTGTCTCTAAGCACTGGAGTGTGTTCCATCTGATCTCATCCCACAGGCTCATTCAGCAGCGAGCTCACAGACTTGATTATGTTCCTGTTGTGGCAGACCTATTCACCCCTTTGAGCCTTTCCTACACACCTGGGATAGAAAAAAGAGGGGATTTAAACAAGCCTGAATGGCTTAACCAGGTGTTGAAACAAATAATGGTTTAACATTGTAATTAAAATGGCATGAATATTGCATTGGTCCTGGTTTAAGGTCCCTCGTTTTGAATGACTTTTGGTATGCAAAAGGAAACGACGCTGAATGGTTTCTTTTTTTTTTGTTTTTTGTTCAGATGCAAAGCAAGATATATTCCTGATGCTAAATTAGGGTCATTAACTATATGCGAGCACAATGGAGTTAATTAATTACGTATGAGTGTGGAGATTAACTCATTTCTCCTTTTTTTTTTTTTACATGTAAAATTAGCTGGAAATGAGTGATTTATTATTTATTATAGAAAAAAAAAATCCAAGATTGAAATCCTAAAAACAGCATGACACAAGTAAATAAATAAATGAATAAACCCATGCACCTCCTTGACCTAATGTGCTTCAGCAAGCCCGAAGACTTCACACTTCATGCTGACGTGTTTGCGGAGCAGACAGCTGGCTTCCTCGGCATCGTCGTGTTTCTCAGCTGTGTTTAACAAGTCGTTAGGAGGAGTGACGGGTCGCGCGTGGAGAAGTTTCCAAACAGCACGGGCTGAACTTCCTCAGTGCTCCTTGGCTTGCACTGAGTGCCCCGTGACCCCCTACTGAGAGGGTCCTAATCTCCAGCAATGAGTGCGCGCGAGAGAGTGAAAAGAAAACGCTGATTGCGTGTGATTGGCAGGCCGCACGGTTACCAGAGTAACCAGGAAATCTAATTCATCGTCGAAAATAAACCGGGGTCCCATTATGGCAAAGGGGGCAAATAGGAGACAAACCATCACAGAGCAGTGGATCAATGCGATTTGATCACTGAGGTCTACACATATAGCACTCATGGGCATGCACACCCACACCCGTGTGCACACACACACACACACAAATACAAAGGAAAACATGATTCATTACTGTGGCTTTGACCACTAATCCTTCCAATGAATGAGAAGGTCCATTTCCTGCGGTCATGCAGACATTTCTACAACTGCATTCAGGAAACACACGTATCATCTATCATTATCCATTGCTGTATTTGACTGTTAAAAATTGGTTGTGAAAAAAAATATAATAAGTGTATTCCACACAGAGGAGGAAGCAAGCAGCCTAATGCATAGTCTGACATTATTCAAGTGAAGCGTCAATTAAATAAGAAAAGATAAACCGTCATTGCATTTCACTGAGGTTAATCAGGCTGAGGGTTCAAACTGCAATCACACTCAGTTCTGCTACACACACACACACACACACACACACACACACACACACACACACACACACAAACAAACCCACACAGATATAGAGAGAGATAGCGACTCTCAGGTTCTTGCACATCATAAAAAGGTCATCCATGGCATGATGGAAAAAAGATCTTGTTATATAATAAGTATTTTCTTTTCTGCTTCATCTTATTAACCTTTAGCAGGTATTTCCAGTTACCTTCGGGATGCACTTTGCATTTATGCTTGAATCGCATGAGGGAGTTGCTCCATGCTTGAAACAAGTTTCCTTTAACCCAAGGATGTATATCTCAGATCTTCCTGTTCACGTACACATATTGCAGTTCAGGTAAACAAGAGTAACATGCGCAACTTGGTCCACGCGAGCCTGTCATGTTGCGCACAAGACAAGAACACACAAAAAAACCAAGCAGTTAAACAC
This sequence comes from Silurus lanzhouensis, assembly GCA_039877035.1. Taxonomy (NCBI): domain Eukaryota; kingdom Metazoa; phylum Chordata; class Actinopteri; order Siluriformes; family Siluridae; genus Silurus; species Silurus lanzhouensis. The sequence goes on along the minus strand of JBCEWE010000496.1, from coordinate 969,248 downwards.
CAGCGATGAGACATAAATGTATCAATTCAGTGTTTCATGTCCTACATGTATAAACTTTGTGAAATGTCTCGTAACTGTAAAAAGAGCAGTGAGAAATATTACAAATGACAAAAAAATAAGACAATATCAATCTCAATGCATTCTCTACATCCATGGCCGACAATACAGCCTTTCTCCATATCCTGCTTTTTCTCCTTGAGACTTTTTAGCTTCAGTCTTGTCTTCAATAAACGAAATGCAGCTCAGTGGGATTCAGGGTTGAATGATTGACTTGGCCAGTCAAGAATGTTCCACATAGCCCTAAGCACTTCTTTTTTCTTCTTCTCCTACCTCAGTCTATTACCCAGGTACAAGATAAAAGTGTTTTGGGTCTCTATCAATGTATAAATCTACACTGGTACAATAGATTACAAACTTAAGATAAACCAGACAACAACTCTGTTAAAAGTTTCTTTTTTTTAAACAAAGCAAACTTGAAAAGTGCTAGTTTAAGTGTTTCAGGAAGAGGTAGGTTCAACCGTTGCTTGAAGATAGCCAGGGACTGTTTGGACATCATGGGGAAGTTCATTCCACTGCTTCAGTGCCAGAACAGAGAAAAGCCTTGAAGTATACTTACCATTTATCCTCAGAGACAGTGATACCAGTCGAGCAGTGCTGGAGGACCTCAGGCAGCGTGGTGCGGTGCGAGGTGTGATGAGATCTCTGAGTTAAGAGGTTGCTGGTCTATTTTTGGCCTTGTAGCCAAGCATCAGTGTTTTGAATCTGATTCGTGCAGCTTCTGGAAGCCAGTGGAGGGAGCGCAGCAGTGGGGTGGTGTGGGAGAACTTGGGCAGATTGAACACAAGTCATGCAGCTGCGTTTTGGATCATTTGTAGTGGATGAATAGCATTCAGAGGTTGACCTGCCAGCAGAGAGTCAGTTTTACAATGACAAGAGACGGAACTAGCACCCCAGCGGCCAAAAAATGGCTGAATTCTTTGGATGTTGTAGAGAAAGATTCAAAAAGAACGAGCCACATTAGCAACATGTGAGGAGAAGGACAGTTGATTGTCCATCCCCAAGGGGAGAGCAGAGATTTATGAAAAGTTATTTTGGGATCTTGACCTGCAGATGAAATCATCTGGGATGACCAGCAGTTCAGTTTCGCTGGGGTTGAGTTTTAGTTAATAAGCACCCATCCACAAACATATTCCATGCCGAGATCCGAGCGGAAGCTGTGGTATCTGATGGAGAAAAAATAAAGATTAGTTTTTTTTAACACTTATATCAGCATAGAAGTGATAAGAAAACACATGTAAGGATATGACTTCACCAAGAGAGTGGGTATAGAGGCATAAAGGGACAGGACCAAGTACTGATCCTTGTGGGACACCTGTGAAAAGTCTGCATGTGGCAGATGTGGACCCCCACCATGTTACTTGGTATGAGCGACCTTCTATCATCTTAGTAGTGGGTTGTGATTTTGTAATTAATTCTTTGAGGTCATTCTTGTGTATTTATGATATATACATATTTGTCATATACATTATATTGTCTTTTTTCCCCCCACAATTCATTAATAAACCAAAACTATTCGTTCTGAGAATGTCATAATGTACTTCCACATGAAAAAAGGACATTGGAAAAATAAATAATCTGTGCACTTTTTTTTTTATATTTTTACAGAGAACAATATATTGTACAAGTTAATGAATATGAAAAGCTTTTTTTACTTCAGAAATATCGGAACATAGTTCAGTTTTCAGTACCAGAGGGTCACAATTAAGCTGTGCACGTACTTCATAGTATTCAATCGCATTCTAGGGTTAGGGTTAGGGTGCTGTAATGAAAATGAAAGCCATTTTCAACTGCACACAAAACCAGAGGTTTTGGCACCATAAACTGAGGTCCAAAAGATTAGATTCCAGTACCAGAGCTTCATAGATAATGTGCAGTTTTTCTTTTAACAGTAAACAATTGCATTATTTTACTCATATATACCGTACTGTTTATAAAGATAAAAGCTCTTTTGTCCACTACACAATGTAACAAATATTTGGCACCATTGTTCACGGTCAATTATGAAAAGATTCAATTTCTACCCCCAGAAAATTTTAGTTAACATGTTCCACTTTTCCATAGAGAACAATGAAATGCATATGCAATGTAATAAAGTGTGTTTTCCACTACACAACTTTTTTTACACCATTGATTCTGGACTATGGTGGTCCATTGCCAAAATTTCAAGGTTCAACTACTATAGGTTAATGTGTGTCTCTGTTCATACATATTACACCAGATATTTTGTCACCAGACATTTTCCACTGACTGTAATCGATTCCAGTATATGCTTTGTCATAGGTCTACAATCTCAGCTGACATTTTGTTATTTTTAGTAACCAAAAATTTTTTCCCAAATCCAGAAATAAATCACAAGCTCGGATGTGAGAATTGTATGTGCATGCTGGTGTGTTTTGTATTTGTGTCTGTGCATGGATGCGTGCATGCTCAGGGACGTCAGTGCTGTGTAGCGTGCGGTGCGTGCTGGCCGGACGGCAGGAGATTGGGCACACATGTGGACTTCCCATCAGTACCACTGGTGGGATGAGCTGAAGAGACAGTGCCACAGCATGCGCCAAACTTCCTCGGTGTAATTCAAGTCGAGAAAGGTTACGTTTTGATGCTGAGCCGGAGTGAAGGTTTTTTCTCCCGGGCACGGAGCACGTAGGGCTGCCTAGTCAGAGCGGCTGAATGCTGAAACCCCTGACCTAATGGCTAAACAGGGAGGACATGGCTGCACAATAGACACAGACAGAATTAGGATTAGCTTTAAGAGAGGATTAAGAATAAGGGATAAGAACTACAACACAGCATTGAGTTTGAGTTATATACAATAAAGTTGGGGATACTGTAGATAATTTTAATATAAATAATTATATCTGTGAAGTGAACCATATACAGTGCCCTCCACAATTATTGGCACCCCTGTTTAAGATGTGGTCATGGACTTCTAAAAATTCTCCTTTTTTTTAAAACAACATAGAACCCAAATGCAAAAAAAGAGAAAAATCCAACCTTTTATTTAAGTACATTACTTTGGTGGTAAAAAAATCACACATTTAGAAAAAAAAAAAAAACTTGAAATCATGTGTGCCACAATTATCGGCACCCCTGATGTTAATACTTTGTACAACCTCCTTTTGCCAACAAGACAGCACTTAATCTCCTCCTATAACATTTCACAAGATTGGAGAACACAGAGAGAGGGATTTTTGACCATTCTTCTTTGCACAATCTTTCTAGATCATCCAGTGTCCTGGGTCCTCTCTTATGCACTCTTCTCTTTAGCTCGCCCCACAGGTTTTCGATTGGGTTGAGGTCTGGGGACTGAGATGGCCATGGGAGGACCTTGAGTTTGTGACTGCTGAACCACTTTTGTGTAGATTTTGCCACATGTTTTGGATCATTATCCTGCTGAAAGACCCAATGACGACCCATCTTCAGCTTTCTGGCAGAGGCCATCAAGTTTTTATTTAAAATATCCTGGTACTTTAAAGCGTTCATAATGCCATGCACCCTAACAAGGTTCCCAGGGCCTTTGGAAGAGAAACAGGCCCACAGCATCACAGATCCTCCACCATACTTCACGGTGGGCATGAGGTGCTTTTCGGCATACTCATTCGCCAGACCCACTTAGAGTGTTTGTTGCCAAAAAGCTCAATCTTAGTCTCATCTGACCAAAGCACACGATCCCAGTTGAAGTCCCAGTACCGCTTAGCAAACTCCAGACGTTTACGTTTGTGAGTGTTAGTGAGAAAAGGCTTTTTCCTTGCATGCCTCCCAAACAGCTTGTTGGCATGTAGAGAGTGTCTGATGGTTGTTTTGGAGACTCTGTGACCCCAAGATGCCACTCTTTGATGCAATTCTGTGACGGTGAGCTTGGGAAATTTTTTTACTTCTCTTACCATCCTCCTCACTGTGCGTTGTGGCAAGATAAACTTGGGACCTCTTCCAGCCTTGTTTGTCACTGTTCCAGTTGTTTTAAACTTCTTAATGATTCCTCTGACTGTAGATACCGGCAAGTTAAGGCGAGTGGCTATTTTCTTGTAGCCATTGCCTGACTTATGAAGGTCGACACACATCTGCCTTACTTGAATGGTGTGTTCTCTTGTCTTTGCCATGTTGACAAATGGGTAAGAGAATTAGGCCTCTGTGTCACGTCATATTTATACCCCAGGGAAACAGGAAATCATTAATTACTAATTAAAAGTCCCTAGATACCCTGACCAACCTTAGCAACTACAGAAAAATATAAAAAAAAAAAAAATAAATTTAATTTTTCAGAGGAATTGTTAGGGGTGCTAATAATTGTGGCACACATGATTTCAAGTTTTTTTTTTTTTTCTAAATGTGTGATTTTTTTACCACCAAAGTAATGTACTTAAATGAAAGGTTGGATTTTTCTCTTTTTTTGCATTTGGGTTCTATGTTGTTTTAAAAAAAAGGAGAATTTTTAGAAGTCCACGACCACATCTTAAACAGGGGTGCCAATAATTGTGGAGGGCACTGTACTGTGTGTTGCGCTATTTAATGTGATCCTGCATCTAGTGCAATTTGGTATATCCAGTCATTTCAAATAGCTTTTTATGTAGTTACAGTAACAAACACATTTATCTGTTTCTATGTATAATTATAGAGATTTAACTTTGTCATTGTTGAACTGTTTAATGCACCCACAGTAAAGCATAATGTTTTAATTATCAAGTGTATGTACACTTTTGAACTATTTCTAATACATAATTGTCTACATTTAGTGGGATTTTAGCTGAAATTTATTTCAGTCTACTGGCCATATCTCTATCGCTCTGCTCAGCTCATTGTTTTAAAATGTTTTGTTTTCCAGATGAACACTAGATTTCTAGAAACTTTAAGATTCTGAAGCTTGTGGCCAGAAAAGTGCAAATATATCATCACATCCGGCAGCATTGAAAGTTGAAGCTTAGGAAAAGCTTGTGGGTTTAGACTGAACTCAGCTGAAATCACTTCCAACTAAATTAGCCACTTGTAGCCTAGCTTGCAATCCACTCATTATATATTGCTCTAAAAAAACTTTATTTTGCTGGAAACCACATATTAAACTTCAAGATTCTGAATCCCATTACTAGAGAAGTACATGTAAGGCATCATATTTTGTCTGTAAGAGTATCTAAAGTGGAGATTAAATATTAGCAATGTAGCCTTTAACAAGTCAGTGTTAACCGTGTTTCACTATTTGGGTCTTGATTTCTTTCAGAATTGATTCTATGTTTAAATGACCAAACAGAACAGCAACATCCAAAGCCAGATGGCAAATACTTTAAACAGGAAGCTTGAAGAGTATTTAAAGACTTTGAATGGATTAACAGGAAACAGGAAGTATGTGAGGCAGGTAAGTGAGAGAGAGAGTTGTAAAATCTGGACTGGTTTAGAGTGGGATTGAAAGCTCATTGATTTGCAGTGGAGCTGGATGTGACAGTCTGCACATCACTTACATTAGCGCTGGCTGACTAGCTCAGCCTAAGGCTTCTGTTCTGTTGCTAGAAGCTTCCGGGTGACACGTGATCTGCTGATTATTTGCATTTTAGACTTGTCAACAAATTGAGCTATATTATAACAAATAAAATAGCCCCAATTTCTATAATTGGACTCATGCATCCAGAAAAAGTTTTTAGTAGTGATCATTTATAATACAATACATACAATATCCAGCATGCGGACGAAATGGGTTGAGGATGCAGATACAATGTGCCAAGACTGAACAGGAGCAACAGATCCATATTAATGATGTTGTTTTTGAGCATGGATGTCATGCGCATTCTGCTATAAAAGTTTTCCAGTGTTCGGTTATTTCCAGACAATTCACCACAATTACAAGAACGCAATTAGCGCTATTAGCTCGCGTGAGCAGTCAGGTGTGCGCACGTACCTAGAAAACACAATTTTTCACCCGAATCCACGCTCTTGGCTTTGTGATTAGTCGTAATTGATCCAGGCTGTGTGGTGAGAGTGTGGGTTTTTGTCGACGTGTCAGTTGCACGCTCTGCGCTGTCTCTCAGAGACTGAACGCTTTCTACTCTGTGGATGATGGTCCCCTTTGTTTGGCATCACAAGGTCTTTTTTTTTCTTCTATTTCAATGGCTCTCACCAGCTGTCAAGCAAAACTAGCGCATTTCATTACAAATTAATTTATCTGATCTTAATGCTAACACTTTTTTTTTCTCCTCCTCCTCCTCCTTCACCTTCTCCTCCTCCCCCGAATCTACACGCCACCCCTCCCTAATCATAATTATTTAACGCTCCAGGCAACAATCTATAGCTCACCAAAAACAAATAAACAGTAGGTGTTCCACATCATTTGTAGGAGAGCTGTGTTTTTTTTTTTCCTTGTTTTAAATCGAAACATCATTAATATCATGAATGTTTTATGCAGAGTTTAATATAGTTAGATAGGTCGCTCTGACCATCTAAAATGCAAAAGGCTCCGCTTGATTACCTGTCATTATGTGACAAGTGGAAATTTGATTACAGAACGAATTATATATTTAACAGCTGTGAGAGGACCCCATTCGGGGTAAAGGGGGGAAAAAACGCAATAAGATGTTTTAATCATGCCCGTCAAACATTTGTTCAGAAGACTGTCAGCGCAAGAAAATTGGTATTCACGGAATCAGAACATCGCTCCAAATCAAATAAAAAATTGATGATTTGATTATTTACTGTCAGCGCCTTTTCCAACAGGAATTTGTTTTTCAACTTCAGGGGAAAGGGGGAAAAAAAATGATGAAGTCAGAGCTGACTGACTTCAAGACGCAGAGACGTCCAATCAAACCGGTGAGGAAATCAGCGCTCGAAGTTCATCATCCACATCGACAATAACAACAACAGAAAAAAAAAAAACACTCTGTCTGCTCATTCAATGACTGATTTTCAGGTACAGCCTTCAGAGCCGGCAAGGTGAGATCTTCCAGGCTCTGCCGTGAACTCGCCCACGTGTGCTTATTTCCTCAAGGCCTGACTTTAAGAGTCCTTCAACATCTCAGCAGCTCCAAAAAAAGCAGGGCTGAAGTGGGATCCATGATGCAAATTACACGGTTCAAGAGGTAACTCTTCATCCTCTCTTCTCCTTGCTTGCTATTGTACGCTCAAAAGCAGCTGTAAAAGGCTAAGATGGGCCTAAGTCGAAGTGGGTTAACACCATAAGATCTTGTATTAAGCTTTTTTTCAGAGCAGCAAGGGGTGGGGGTGAATGTCCTACTGCATTAGAAGTTTCTGGAGATAGAGGATGCACAAACAGGACACAGCACTTGTATTGCACAGTGTGTATTTGGAAATAAACATTAAAAGCTAAACTTTACTAATGTAGTTCGAATTCTAGTGTCGAATTTGGGCTGATAGAGGCCTCAGTGTGAAAAAAAGATGCTTATCTGAGATAACCAGTTTCAGACAATATGTCTGTTGGTCTGGGAAAAACCATTGTATGTCTCACCGAAAAACCGTACAAACTTGTATGTACACTAGATGGACAAAAATACACCTGACTTTTTTTTCAGCCATATGTGGTTCCTCTTTAAAATCTTACTACAAGGTTAAAGGCACACAATTATATAAGATGTACTTGGCTGCTGTAGCATTATATTTTCCCTTTATTTGAACTAGGAAACTCGAACCTGTTCCCAATGGTCCTGTCCAGAAAGCAAGCTGCGAGTAGATATGCTTTATATTGGTTGGAATAGGAGATCTTGAGTGGCCTGCTGTTGAGCTTTGATCTCAACCTTACTGAACACCTTTGGGATAAACTGCACCCCAAATCTCTTCATACTAATGCCTGACTTTACTAATGGCCTTATTGCTGATTGAGCAAAAATCTCCACAAGTACACTTCAAAAGCTAGTGAAACATCTTGCTAGAATTGTGGAAGTTATTATAACAGCAGATGGGAACTAAATGTGGAATGGGAAATTCAAAAAAGCACAAATGAATCTTATGGTTAGATTTCCACACATTTATAAATCTCTATTAAATATAAATGGGAGCCCATCAGAGCCAGCAATGCTTCTCTCCTGGTCTAAACTCAGAATCAGAATCACTAACTAACTAGATTTTTGTCTCTGAATATGTTTTGAATTATTCCCAATAGTCTATTCTCTTCATTTTATAGCTTTTCTCTCGCTTAAACTGCTTCCAGGAGTTTTTTGTAGTTTAGGTTTGAATTTCTATGCAGTTGTGGCTGCAGTGAAAGGAGTCGTGTTGAATTGTGCTCATTGGGATTCCTGTCTGTGATGCAGCGCTCTGTTATAGTGTGTTTCTCTATAATGTTGATGGATACTATAGCCGTGGCATCATAATGATGGTATTAAAAGGGGAATTGATTCATGCAGGACAGCACTGAAAGCCTAGGTGTGAAATGCATAGCCCAACACTTAAATAGTAAAAAAAAAACAGAGGAAGACCTATTCAGCCTATTAAAATCACATCACATCTCATTTTTCTTTTCTTTTTTTATTTTATTCTCTGATATGTTACACATATAATCATGATTTTATTTCTTCTTCTTCTGCTGCTGCTTCTTCTTTTGGCTTCTCCCATTAGGAGTCGCCACAGCGGATCATCCGTCTCCATAACCCCTGTCCTCTACATCTGCCTCATTCAAACCAACCACCTGCATGTCTTCCCTCACCACATCCATAAACCTCCTCCTTGATCTTCCACTTTTCCTCCTTCCTGGTGGCTCCATCCTCAGCATTCTCCTACCGATATACCCCATGTCCCTCCTCTGAACATGTCCAAACCATCTCAATCGCGGCTCTCTCACTTTGTCTCCAAAACGTCCTACATGTGCTGTCTCTCTAATAAACTCATTTCTAATCCTGTCCATCGTCGTCACTCCCAACAAAAACCTCAATCTCTTCAGTTCTGCTACCTTCAGCTCCACCTCCTGTCTTTTACTCAATATCACTGTCTCTAAACCATACAACATCTCAGGTCTCACCACAGTCCTATAAACTTTCCCTTTCACTCTTACAGATACTCTTCTATCACAAATCACTCCTGCTATCACTCTTCTTCACCCACTCCACCCTGCCTGCACTCTTTTCTTCACTTCTCTAACACACTCACCTCACTAGTCAACATATTTCCATCTTCATTCTTTACTGTTCTAACTTGCAGCACATCCTTTCCAGCTCGGTCCCCCTGCCTGGCCAATCGGTATGAATCCTTTTCTCCTTCCTTAATGTCCAACCTCTCATACAGCTCCTCATATGCCTTCTCCTTGGCTTTTGCCACATCCCTCTTCACCTGCTGCTGCATCTCCTTGTACTCCTGCCTACTTTTCTCATCACTCTGTCGATCCCAATTCTGTTTCATCAACCTCTTTCTCCTTATGCTCTCCTGCACTTCCTCATTCCACCACCACGTCTCTTTGTCTTCCTTTCTATTTCCAGATGTCACACCAAGTATCTTTCTAGCTGCCTCCCTCATAACTCCTGCAGTAGTTCCACAATCATCCTGCACCTCTTCACCACCACCGAGCCTCTGTCTGACCTCTTCACTGAATCTCTTTTAGTTTCCACCATCTTATTCTTCTTTCAGTCCTCACTCTTCTCTTTCTTCTTAAAATAAGTATTAACCACTGCCATTTCCATCCTTTTTGCAAAATCTACTGCCATTTCCATCCTTTTTGTCAAATCTACCATCTGCCCTTCCACATTCGTCTCCTTAAAGCCATACCTACTCATCACCTCCTCATCACCTCTGTTCCCTTCACCTACATACCCATTAAAGTCTGCCCCAATCACCAATCGTTCTTTCCTAGGTTCACCTTCTACCACTTCATCCAACTCCAGAATTTTTCCTTCTCCTCCATCTCACAATCCACATGTGGACCATAGGCACTGATGACATTTTTCATCACCCGCTCAACTTCCAGCTTCACTTTCATCACCCTATCAGAAACTCTCTTCACCTCCACTACACTCTTACTGTACTCTTCCTTCAGAATCACCCCTACACCATTTCTCTTTCCATCCACACCATAATAGAACAGTTTAAACCCACCTCCATTGTTCCTGGCCTTACACTCATTTCACTTGGTCTCCTGAACACACAACATATCTACCTTTCTCCTCTCCATCATATCAGCTATCTCTCTCCCTTTACCCGTCATAGTACCAACATTTAAAATACCAACCCGAAACTCTCCTACACTTCTCTTTTTCCTGGCATCTCTGTAGACGTCTTCCTCCTCTCCTTCTCCTGCTTCGCCCAACAGTAGCCCAATTTCCACCGGTACTCTGTCGGCTAACAATACCTGTGGCGTTTGTTGGTAACCCGGGCCTCGACCGATCCGGTATGAAATTCTGTTGTGTGATCTTCATATTTGATTTGGCACATGTTTTTACGCTGGATGCCCTTCCTAACGCAACCCTCCCCATTTATCCGGGCTTGGGAACGGCACTAAGAGTGCACTGGCTTGTGCAACCATAATATCTGGAGTTTTTTTTTTTTTTTTCATAGTTTAGATAAATTAGGGACAAACTTAAAATTATATGAAACAAACTTTTACATTAATTATTTCTGTAAAGCTGTTTTGAGACAATGTCCACTGTCTAAAGTGCTATACAAATACAAATGAATTAAAGCCAATACTGCGCAATGCTGAGCAGAACACAGAGCTGATAGATAGATAGATAGATAGATAGATAGATAGATAGATAGATAGATAGATAGATAGATAGAATTTAAATTTTACTAAAAATAATATATAAAATATATATTTAAATAAAATATGATCACAATGATAAAAATAGAAACAGAATATACAGTGTATATATATATATATATATATATATATATATATATATATATATATATATATATATATATATACACTGTATATAATGTGTTAATTAGGAAGAGCTGATCATTTTACAGACTGGAATATGCCTATACTAAGGTAGATGTAAGTCACATTAGATCAAAAAGACCTTGTTCTTAGTCTTTTTCCGCATCCTTTCCCTGTATCTACTCCTCCTGAAGGACTGAGGGAAGGACCGGGACTCGTCAGGCCTTCAGTGGAAATGTGAGCTTGTGAGGATTTGACTGATTAGGTAATATTCCCGCATGTTCTCGTGTAAGCAACATTTTAAAAACTCATTTGTCGAAGTCGATCCCGCCATAATTCGTCTTACCCCCGTCACTCTTTTGCACGGAACTTTCATCTCCAACACGTCCTGTCGCCGCTTAAAGAGTCATCGGCGACAACAACCTTGACGAGGCTGGCAGGCGTCAGCTTTTGCAAAGCCACTTAACGGAAGTCAAACGCACCCCCGGCAGATATGATGAGGCTTAAATTGCCTACACCTCCGCCACAGCACCCAAAGAACATGGCATGGAAAGATGTCCTTGACAGGGTTGTAATGTCAATCAGGACAACATGTTAAAAAAATGTGTAGTGTACTAAAGGCCCTAACACTGAATTCAACTGTTTATTGATTGCATCAGTAATAGGTGAGGGGTGTGTGCTGAAGCTTCAGAATTGAAATCAACTGATGCTTCAGACAACTGTCAAGTCTCACCGGGAATAATTACGATTATAAATATATTAAGATTAAGAGCTAATGTATTAATGAACAAATTATATGCTTTTTAACTCTTAATAATTTGTGGAACAGCCACACATTATTTTAGTTTCCAGCTGCCATGTTACAGGGAAAACCCCAAACTCCTCCATCCTGAAGATTTTCCAATAGTGAAAAAAACAACACAAGCACTGACACTGGAGACTCCTTCTTTTATTGGTACTCTGACAGTCTCTGAGCAACAAGTGTCAATAACACTAGCAATCATTTTTTAGTTTGTTTTATCTGTATTATTATACACTAGTAACTGAGTATGAGCTGTAAAAGCAACAATAACATCAGGAACAGTACATCAGCACTGACACTGGAGACTCCTTCCTTAATTGGTACTCTTACAGTCACCGAACAGCTTCTTCTTCTTCTTCTTCTTCTTTCGGCTGCTCCCATTAGGGGTCGCCACAGCGGATCATCCGTCTCCATACCACCCTGTCCTCTACATCTGCCTCTTTTACACCAACTACCTGCATGTCTTCCCTCACCACATCCATGAACCTCCTTCTTGGCCTACCTCTTTTCCTCCTACCTGGTGGCTCCATCTTCAGCATTCTTCTACCAATATAATTCAACTGTAAGTTTCACAATATCAACAATGTCAAAGTATTGCTTTGAAACTTTATATATACAAAATATATATTTTCCTCCATAGATTACTCTGGATTTATAATTATAAATGCATCCTAATTGAACACCACATCCTCCCATTGTCCTCATTCCTCTGCAGACAGTTTAACTTATTTTAAAAAATTGTGTAAAATATATTTCATTATTATTAAAGCAGAATTACACCCTTTATTTTACATGCAATGCAGAATCCTGTCTCTCATGCTATTTAGAAGCTGGCAGCCCGTATCAAAATGGGATCGTTTTCAAAGACTGTAAGTGTGAAAATGCTGAATCTCAGGGGATTTGTAGACCAGTGAGCCTTCGTAATTGAACAATAATCAGATTAGCAGATAATCTTCACTGTATTCTTTTTTTTTTTCTTTTTTTTTTCTTTTCGAGGTGCACATAACATTTTCAGAAAATTCTGTAAAGACCCCGGGTTGCAGGCATGGATATTATGGTTCAAAATAACAGCCCAGGGGCTCTCGAAGGAGCAAAGTGCTTTGTTAGCATATCCAAGCTCACCCCCTTTATTTCCTATGATTTGCGATTCATTGGTTTGAAGAGAGGCATCGCGCAGGCACCGAACGCCTCTTTCAAACGCCCATGTGTTGACATAAACAGCACAGTGGACAACCATCTGTTTAAAAGATAAACGAGTGATCAAAGGGCATTGCTAAACGTGTAAGGGCTCTTCTCTCTCTTTTTCCCCTCCTCTTCCAACAAACCCCCCACACTTTTTTTTTTTTTGAAGGAGAGTATAAAGAATGCAGAGCGGTTTCCAGGGGATACGAATGAAAAGGTTTCGGAAATGCGGCCGAGGAACGGAGCCGAAGGGGCAGCTTCTGAGAGAAATTCCTCCTGTAGCTTTGGGAGCCGAGGAAGGAATCACTATGGCTCTTCTGATCGGACAAAGGCAGTAGAGAAGAGAAAGAGAAAGTGATCGACTGCCAACAGGGGCTCTCCCACACCTCCTTTAATGAATTTGGTTTATTAAACACAAAAAGAGAGACAGCAGACGGCTAAACTCTGACGCCTTGGTCTGACCTTTCACCTTTCTGGGGCTGCTCTTTAAGCCTATACTTCCCCGAATGTTTCTCAGATCTTTTAACATTGACGTTCCTCCATATTTATTCATTATTCATTACATTTACATTTTTACAGTTGCAGGCTCAGGATACCATCAGCCTAAAACTTTGGGAGGAATTCATTCAATTTATTTTTATTTGTCTCAAAGCAGATGAAGTTGTAAAAGTATGTATATGTTTGTTCAATATAATTATAGGTTTATCCCTAATGCGCGATCCAGTGGCGACCGTGGTGAGGGGAAAACTCCTTGAGATGGCAAAAGTAAAAAACCTTAGAAGAAACAGACTCAAACGGGAACCCATCATCATCTGGGTGGCACCAAATGTCCATTCATTACAGTTCTATCATTGTTAAGGTGTGCAGTGACAGACGCTTAAATACAAACTGTAATCCTGAGCCATTGTAGAAGACTGTTGGTATTAATTACAGTCTAAATCCATCCTCAAAGTTCTTGAATTGCGCTGTTGATGTGGCAGATCTGAATAGAGGAAAAGGACAGGAACTCTGGTTGCTTGTACCTGGGGAGCATGTTTTACTCGACAGTTATAGCACATTTTATTTTAATACAAAAATACATAAAACAATCAGTGCTAGTTTAAGTGTTTCACAAAGAGGCAGGTCCTCGCCCATCAAGACAATACATCATACATCAACCCTGAAAAGAGTCTTGATGTTTACCAACCTCTCACAAGAGTAACCAGAGGCACACATTTACATAATGATTATAGTTCTTAATAACCTATGATTCTATTTATCACATACCAAGTGATTTATAAAGTATTTACACATTATATGGCATTATAGGTTGTACTAATGTTTATAATGCATTTGGTTACACTGATGTGTTATACATATAATAATATATACAGCCTCTTGCTGTTGCATACATCCGTAAGCCAATATACACATCGTTCGACTTACCAGTAGAAATAAAATGTTATGCCAAAGTAAATTCTTAACATAATGCATAAGTAGCTTGTAAGACCTCAACTCCACTTTTTGCATAGTATCTTTAGCTTGTAAAAGCATGTCAAATTTTTAAGAATTCATTTACATCAATACAAATTAAACCACTTTTCTAATTAAGTTATCTGCACTTTATAATAACCTATGGATATATTTGCAGCTTGTAATAATGCATTCCTAAGGCATAATAAACTCTATTCTAATTATTTATGCAAGACATTGCAGTTAGACGGTATTTCATGGCTCTATAAATTGTTAATAGATAAACATTATACAGAACTATAATAATAATAATAATAATAATAATAATAATAATAATAAATTTAATTATTTCTATAATTTTCTTTCTTTCTTTCTATCTATCTATCTATCTATCTATCTATCTATCTATCTATCTATCTATCTATCTATCTATCTATCTATCTATCTATCTATCTTAATGTGTTGCATTCATTTTCTTTATTTTAATTTTATTTGCATTGTCAATCGAATCTTTTGCTTCTCAGAATTCTAACCTGAGATTGAGTACTGTGTACCCGAACTGATGCTTTTGTGCGATGGCGTATAAAACAATTTCACTCCTTACTCACCTGCTGCTATGTGTTTCAAAGTGCATATCGAGTAATAATACAACACACAGCCAACATTGAAGGTTCACTATTAAGACTTGTATTTTAAATGAAAATATGTCTGCATGTCAAGGGGTAAATGAGTAGAATTCACCGAAACTTGAGTGCCCAGAGAGACTGATGATCTCTGTCTGAAAAAAAAATCCATGCCGTCTGTGCTTTTCCTGATCCACTCTTGTGGAGAGGAAAAAATGAGCCGAGAGCAGGACTATTTTTCTGTCCCATTTCTGTGCACTTCAGATAAACTCAGCCATTACTCAAGGCTGGAGAGAGAGAAAGAGAGAAAAAGAGAGAGAGAGAGAGAGAGAGACCTGTTGGAGGAAAAAAGTTTGTGGTGTGAAATCTAGAGTGAAGGCCAAGCTTAACATCTGACATACAACTAGCTATTAAACACACAAATGGATCCAGAGCTCCATCGGTCTGTCTGTGGAGAAATGTCCATATGTTACCACAAGTGTAACCAAGGATGTGTTATATTATAGGTTATAATTGCCAAAACCGTAGGCTTTCACTCAGAAAATACAAATGAAGATGCTTGACAGTGGGACTGGAGTCCTGTCTGAATGGATAACTCACTCTGTGGGTCTTTTATCCTAGCAAATTACAACCGAGCACACTTAGTTTATAAGCCTTGCTTTAAAAGAAACCAGTGGAATAAAAGAGTTTATATTGAAATACTTATGAGCATTGAGAGCTTTTTTTCTGATTTTCCACCAACACATTAATGAAGAAACAGAGGCTCGACTTGGCTAGTTAGAGATTTGTAAATAGCTGCAGGATT
This sequence comes from Silurus lanzhouensis, assembly GCA_039877035.1. NCBI lineage: Eukaryota > Metazoa > Chordata > Actinopteri > Siluriformes > Siluridae > Silurus > Silurus lanzhouensis. The sequence continues at coordinate 953,523 of JBCEWE010000496.1, read as the reverse complement.
AGCATTAAAGTTTTGCAAGATGATCTGTATGAGGGATACTACAGACACAAGGAGGTGAGAGAACTGGAAAGAGTAAAGAATTCACTCACCACATCCTAAAAATTTAAAGCACTACCCATCACCAACGGCACTGTTATCAACACGAAGACAAACAGCAGTGTGAATATTATATTGTGGATAATACTGTGGAAAAGGTAGTTCAGTTTAGTGATGGGAAGATCGGATCATTTAGGTAACTCGGTTCTTTAAATCTCGTTAATCAAAATGAACAAACCTTTTTGAGTCAATTAGCTCACTTCATTCCTTTGATCAGAAATAAAAAAATTAATTTTCAATAAGCAGATCTTCTATATATATATATATATACATAGCATTTAACTGCTTAATTCTGGTTATAATGCATATCGTCTATAGAAACGACTCGGACTTGAAGTGTCCAGTAGAAAATGAACAAATCACTCTTTAAGACGAGTGGTGGAAAATTGACCAATTCTTAGTAAAAGACTCATCACTAGCTCAGTGGTTAAAACATTGGGCTGATTGAAAGGTTGAGTTCAAATCCCAACACAAACAAGCTACAACTGTTGGGCCCTTGAGCAAGGCCCTTAAACCTCAAGTGCTCAGTTGTATAAATAAGATAATTGGAAGTTGCTCTGGATAAGGGCATGTGTCAAATACCATAAATGTAAATAAAGGAAAACCTTTAACCCAATTGCCAATGAAGTCATAGTTTGATTGGTAAATGGTAGCTCAGTGGTTAAGGTGCTCGGTTACTGATTGAAAGGTCGAGAGTTCAAGCCCTGGTATCGTCAACCTGCCGCCTTTGAGCATGGCCTTTAACCCTCTGTGCTCCAGGGATGCCGTATTATGGGTGACCCTGTGCTCTGACCCCAGGTTCCAAGCAAGCTGGTATATGTGAAGAAAGAATTTCACTGTGCTGTAATGTATATGTGACAAATAAAAGCCTATTCTATTATATTCTAAAACAATGAAATGCACAACTGAGATCGCACAAAACCTACGTGTGGAAATAGGATTAGAACTCAAAACCTTCCCATCATTAGCGCCAAGCCAAATCCCGCTCTCTGACTTGTTCCTATATAACGCCTAGATATAGGTACACCTTGAAAGACCATCAAGCAGACAGGAAGTGTGAAAAAAACGAAGCACGAGTGGACCTTGTGTCATTGCTCCTGTTTTAATGCAACACCTGACAATGGCTTTTTGCTCGCCCTTTCTCCGAGGCCTGATGAAACGGCTCTGCCATTGTTGTTTGAGCAGCGAATTTGGTGATCCATTCAAACACGATTGCCTCACAAGAGCGTGATTGCATGCGACGCCTTCAGAAAGAGCGTGTCCTTGCCGTCGATGAACGAACATTCAGCCGATGAACGGGCCTCTGATCACGTCCTCTTCAGCGCATGGAAGTCTTTCTAGTTTGGCGCTAATTCCTGCCTCACGAACCCCCGGACATATTGGAAGAAGACGTTTCTCCTCATTAGGTCAGATGGTGTGAAAGAGAAAAGAAAAAAAAAAGAGTCTCGGAAATAATGAGTGAAAACAGGAAATAATTGGCAGCTTGTGACACCCTCGTTATCATCGCGCTGATAATTCTATCCCCACTGCCCTCATTAGAGCTGACAAGTCACGCAGCGATTAAAAATCGGAATGCTGCAACAACAGTGTAAGCATTAGGATCAGTGACTGCTTTAACTCTCAGTGACAAGGAAAGCCTGGCCAACGACTCCTCTCCAGTCAGTAGGGAAGCTTCAGCCTCACTGACTAGCAGCGATCCAAACTGACAGCTCTCTGAAATGGGGGAGTGAGGGGCCCGCTCGTCCACTAAAGAGGCTAAGCATGTGGTTGGGTGGAGTGTCTTTCTTTTTCCATGTTCTCTCTCATCCCTGTACAAGCTTAATCAGAATTCACTGCTGGGAAAAAAAAGGAAACAAGACTTTGGCAAGCAGTACTGCAGAACACGTTGGAAGACGGCGTACCGACAACCTTGAGTGGAAAATGTTTACGCCATATGTTGTTTTCTCAATCTGTTATTCAACAAATATTAATGTAGACAGTGGAAAACAAGGCAGCTTGGGTTCATCACAGGCGTAGAGCACCCGAAGAGACTTGAAGGACTTATTTAAGCGCTCGACAGCCAAGAAAGTCGGAATCGAATTAATCATGTTCGGAAAAACTTTCGGTGCGTGCACCGGGGAACGTCGTCGGACGTTCTTCCGAAATGAAGCGTTATCATTATTATTATTATTAATATTAATATTATTATTATTATTATTATTTAAAGATAACATTGAAGCCTCTAGCAAAAACTGAAATGCACCACTGACTTAGAGTATGTGTGTGTGAGATCTCACTGACAGGATATTTTGGAGCGTACGTGCTTGTTTTCTATGAGATGATAAACTGAGAACTCATCTCCTCTCTCCCTGTCAGTCAGAGTAAATCCTGACGGATTGGAGTCAGCATGGTGCCAGGGCTGGCGTGCTGGGCATGCGGGCCGAGGTGATGGATGACTGGGGCAGCGCCAGTCGAGAGCAATCTCTCTGCCCATATGGGCTGGTGGCGGTGGCAGGAGGCGAGTAGGTGATGGCACTCTGAGTACCAGCCGTGCTTTGGCCCACCACCAGGACCTGTCATCACCCTCACCCGTGCCCCGGAAAGCGCGAGAATAAAAACAACTGCCATCGCCCACTAATAAGGGCGAAAGTTTGCCTCGCTTTGCCTGAACAAAACACAATAAATATAATACGACAAAATATATGGTTTGATCCGTTATGTTACCTTAATTAAGGATGGTCCTGTTAGCGATTAAATGATCATGTCTGTGCTGTTTTTTGAGCAAAAAGGGACTGAAACCATTAACCGTATGAGCTCTCATTTTCTACGGCGGCACACACGAAAGGGAAAAGGCCATGGGGTCTAGCACCAGAGGCCTGGCTTTTTAAGTGTGATAGAATGTGAGATGCAAATAGAGCAAACGCTCACAGATTTACAGCCTTGGATGTAACTCTGAAGTGCCTGTGTACAAATGATTTATCAATTCATTTTACATCTGTGCTCACATAAAAAACAGTCCTGGCATCCATGCTCCATGTGGAAATGGGGGCCAGACCGGGCTATGAAACTGTGCCATGTATATCTTAATACCAACAACTGGGATGCCACAAAGTTGGTGTCATAATTGGAACAAAATGGCATTTTTCAAAGTATGCTTTATAACCAGCCAAATATTGCTCTCAGGCCATGGAAGTTCCTCAGTTAGGTTCTGTTGTTCAATAGTGTGAAAAAGGCACACAAGTCTTAATTCTCAGAATAATAAAGTTCTAACTCGTAATTAAGTTATCCCAGAGTAACGGTTTGATTCTCGTTCATAGTCCGTTGAATCTTTTTCAACGATTTTGCTTTGGTGATATCCTCAAACCTTAGCCAGTTAGCTTTAATTAGGGGCTATTCTAGTCAATTTGAGACCCTCTATGCAGCTAGGGATGGTTCCACCTAAAAAACTCAGAACCACAGGTTTTATTTAATCGGGTATCACTGCACACACTGACAGTGATAGAATTGTATTGAATGGACATTCGCTGCCACCCGTTTGAGTCTAGGTTCTCTCAAGGTTTCTTCCTCATGCCATCTCAGCAGTTTTTCCTCGTCACAGTCGCCACTGGTTCGCTCATTGGGGACAAACTTACAATTGTAAAAATCAAAAATCAAATGTATACATTTCTTTAATAACTGCTTTATTTCTGTAAAGCTGCTTTGAGACAACGTCTATTATTAAAAGCGGTATACAAAAATTTAAAATGAATTGAATTATATAATGTTAGCTTACATCACTGCTAATTGTCACAGCAGCATCCATATTGCAAGTGTTACATTATGTTGTTGCATAACATTTCTGGATTATCAATTACCAAGATTTTCAGCCTGCTAATTTCCTACTTGTTAGCTTTTTTCCTAGCATCGGGTATCAATACAATATAGAAACACAGTTGCATGTCCCTCTGCTTTCAAACAGTCAAAGCAGCTTGAAGCAAAAGACTAGAAAGGTTAAGCAGCCGTACGGAAATAGTAGAAATCATAAAGTATATCGTTATTCTAGATGTTTCCTCATCACACTGCACTGCTAATCCAGCATAGCATCACACCTCTAACTTCAAGAATAAGACGAAATGCTCTGTGACAACCGAGCTTCAAATTTCCAGGAAATAATTATTATAATGTTCTCATTATGCATACTCCTGTCTCTGATGTTTCTCTGTGTATTTCCTCTACAAGTCTGCTGAAATAATAGGCCTTCAGAAAGACTCAGAATGTCCCAGGCACTGGGTAAAGTTAATTATAAATGAGTAAATTCAGGGTTATTCAAAAAGAATGAACCGATATCATGACGCATTGCTTTAGTTCTTAAGCTTCGTCATTAAATGAGTCAGTGACCATATAAAAGAGGAGTTATTTAAGTTGATTGTGAGTATTATACGTGTGACTTGGCTGGAGTTTTGAATTATTTTTCCTTAATAAAATATTGTGTAATGAAATCGGTATTTATCTCTTTAGTGTTTCTAGTATGCTTGATGAGTGATCCGTTTCTAGGTCTTGAATGAATTATTTTTTAATTAAGAGCGAATATTTTTCTCCAATTTTCAGTAAAGTTCAGTAAATGTTTTAGACATACAGTATTTCAGCAGAATACATTTTATTTTTTCTTTAACCATTGCTTCCGGTTCTTTAGCCATTAAGACAAAAAGGGAAAAAAACAACCATATAACATTAAATTGTCATAATTATAAGCACAACATTTTTTTTTTACTTTTTGACAGAATGTTCCTTCAGTGGTGCTCTAAAAAGAGATTTCTTAGAATGCCAAATGTATAGCAGTCTACACAAAAGGCAGAAATGTTCTACAAGATTTTGAAGTGTGGTTATAGGAGATTTGTGCTCAGTCAGCTACAAGGGTGTTAGTAAAGCCAGGTACTGATGTAGGTGAGGTGAGGATTGCTGGGATGCAGTCAGCGTTCACATTTGTCCCAAAGGTGGTAAGTAGTGTTGAGGTCAGACCTTCATAGCAAGAGATCTTCCACTCCAACCCATGGAAAGTATATTTTCATGGATTTGGCTTTGTGCACAGGGGCATTGTCATGCTTGAACAGGTTTAAGCCTCTTAGTTTATATGGAAAATTTATTAATACTACATCCAAAGATGTCATATACAATTGTGTTGCCTCCAACTTTTGGTAACAGATTTGAAAGAACCAGTGGTGTAAAGTTTTTGAGTAAATGTACTTTGTTACTGCACTTTAGAAATTTTTGGCTACTTTCTAGTTTTACTGAGAATCAAAGATAAAATCAACTTTTACTTTTTACTCAACTACAATTATAATTCAATAAATGTACTTTTTACTCCACCATCTTTTAGCTAACAATCACCATAACCAAATCAATTTTTTCAACCAGTCTTTCTTGAAGTTGAATAAAAATATTGGAGAAGCTGGAGTTGGATCTGTGATGATCGCAAATGTTGAGCTATTTTACGAGTTGCTTAGTAGCTCCTGGTTCCATAATCTCAAATGACTGAATAAGACTGTAGAAAGGACATTACTCCTAATCTTATACTCCAGTGCTCATGTTAGTTCTCACTCTCCAGTGTTCTGTATTGTTTAGACTATAATCACACTCTTGATGTCACCCAAATGAGGATGGGTTCCCCTTTTGAGTCTGGTTCCTCTCAAGGTTTCTTCATCATAACATCTAAGGAAGTTTTTCCTTGCCACAGTTGTCATTGATGCTTATCAGGGATAAATACACCTTGTTCATTTAACTCTTAAAATTCTGTAAAGCTGCTTGAGACAATGTCTTTTGTGAAAAACGCTATAGAAATAAACTTGACTTGACTTGACTTGACACTCTCTGAGGCTGAGGGGCATCAAATCACAGCTCTGGATATTTGGTTTTACTTCATCTAAAATAATTTTCTCAATTACTTGTATTTGTTTATTGAATACTAATGGTATTTACTACTTTGTAACATGATTCTGTATTTGTATGTGTTAATTAAAGATACCTTTTTTTTGTTGACCCACTTGTTTGTTCTTTGTTTCATTGTGTTGTGTTGAAGAGGCTGTTGTGTTGATGGTTAAATGCAGTGTTCAGGTGTATAATCTGGTTTTGTCTTTTAGAAAATAAAACCTCACAAATCAAAAATGTTGTGCTTTTCACTGACATGTGACAAGTGCATCTTTGAGCCTACGTTCAATATGAGTCAAAGTCAAACAGGAATTGGTGACATGCAATGGAGTAAATTTAGCAGTAAGGTATCAATACTTTACACCTCTGGGAAGATCCACATCCTGGAAAATTCAGGTGTTCCTATACTTTGGATTGTTAACTTATGAGTCTGTTTTTCCATCTAGTCTCACTGTGAGTGACAAGGCAGAGAGAGTCCTACACAACTCCTCCCATCTGGAAAACATGGACAGTTTTATTACCTTGGCTCTCATGCCATGGCTGGAATTCAAACCCGTAGATGTCACAAGCTCTTGTCGTGTTTGATGGCCACATTCTGACCACAGCACGAGCGTAAAATTTAACACACAAAATCTATCTTCTTTTAAGAGGCCTTGTAAAATTAATTACACTTTAACGTACCGTATGTGATGTTAAATCGATGAATGCTCAAACGCTTCATTCTGTGCATTTATATGTCATCACTGTCAATTTTCTATTTAATTGCTTCGACGAAACAACGAATAAGTAGTTAAACGACGCTGTCAGCATTTATCACACCACATCAGACCTAAATTCCTGGCCTGGCAGTCGGCCCCTGCGAGTTACGGAGAGGCACGCTGCATTAGTGCCGTGCTTCGTGTCAACGTTTTTAATTATATTTTAGGCACAGCTCAAGATCTCATTAAACTCGCCGCTTTCCTCGGGGAAGATGGAGAGACAGCTTAGTGTCAGCCCTCTTGTGATGGAGCCGAGAATATATTTTTATGCATCTTAATCCCATGATTTCGAATTCTTTTTCCGAACGTAGCCATAAATCACCGGAGACACCCTTCAAAACGTGTAAGAGGAAATGTCAGTGATTATGTTGCTGAGCCGTTTTGAGAGACAGAAAAGGAGGAGGATGACGAGATTCCGAGGAGAAAGTGGTACATTTATTCTTTCAAAATGTTTCAAAGCCTTTATCTAACATTGGTTTGGGGGATCGATATGTTGTCACAGAGCTGGGATCATAGCTGACAGGCCATTGTCGACAATTAAAAAAAGTATTAACACACACACACACACACACACACACACACACACACACACACACACACACACACACACACACACACACACCACACACACACACACAATTTTGTCTTACTGTCCTAGTAAGGACTTTCCACTGACATAATAAGTAATGCAGGTGATCATGTTACAACTGGATAAAAAAATAAACTAGTACTTTAGACACACATATACACCCACACACACCCACACACAGACAGACTTATACACACACCTACAGCCTTACACACACACATACACACACTCTCAACCTCGCAGACACGCACACACTTATTCATACACACCTACAGTCTTACACACACACACACTTACATATACACACTCTCAACCACAAAGACACGCACACATATGCACACTTAAACACACACACACTCACACTCAACCTCACAGACATGCACACACACATGCACACACTCCTAGAATTATAATCACCCACAAACATTGACACACATTTATACACAAATGCATGTACACACAGCCGTACACACACATGAGCACTAACATACACCCTTACACATGCTAAACACACACACACACACACACACACACACACACACACACACACACACACACACACACACACACACACATTCCATCTTAAAGACACACACACATACACACACACATACACACTTTCAATCTTAAAAACACACACCACACACACACACACACACACACACACACACACACACACACACACACACACACACACACATACACACACACACAAAAGACATGTTTTAGTGTAAATCATTAAGGGACTAAAGTCCAAAAGGGCGAAACAGGAGAAGATAGCAATTAAAAAAATCAAATTTGATCCCACAACATCTGTCTGTTCTTATTAGGACGTTCAGTAACTGTGCACTCGAGGGATTGGAGGAGATTAAAGGATTGTACTCATCTGGCCAAATTGAGTGCTCACCCTGAAATGACTGGGCACATTCAACAGCAAATTAACGCACCTGATATTGACGCCGGGCATCGATTGGCTCCGGTTGACCGCGGCGGTGTTAAGAGTTTATTTCCTGAGTCGCGCTTTTGCCTAATCTGTGGCTTAAACACAGCGTCCCGTGGCAATGAGGAAAGGCAGGGTCACGACTCGTTAAGCCGGTCAAGAAGGGTAAAAAAAAGCCAACGCAAGGGTGGAGAACGTCTTTGACCTTTATGTGTAATATGAATGTTACACTTGAAAGCTTTAAAGGAAATGAATTG
>JBCEWE010000496.1:885000-940000 GCA_039877035.1 Silurus lanzhouensis | reverse complement strand
GCCGAACACGAGGAAAACGGCAACTTCATTAGCATAACTACGACTGTGCATCATAGACGTCATTAGAATTGCTCCCAGAATTGCCATATTAGTTGTTTTATGAGGTAATTTTTATGTGCAGTAATAGAATCCTTTGCTTTACCCTCCAGTGCATATTAAACTCACTTATCTTTTTTGTACAAACTCACGATAACTCGTTCAGGGTATAATGAAGGAAGATGGTTATGGGTCGTACATTTTCAGAACGCTGAACTCTCCGCCTGGCTTTGCGTCTTTGTTTATTTTTAGTATGTACGACTAAATTTCGGATAAACAGAAAGAAATATATTCGTTCCGTGCAAAATTTGAGTAGATCCTGTTATTGCACATTGCTAAAAAAAAGAGGAGGAGGAGGAGGAGGAGGAGGTGGTCATGACCTTTAGGTTAATAATTAAGTGTGAAGTTGAAGTACTACAGTGTGAGAAGATGGAGCGGATGGAGAGTGTGGCCTTAAGGAATTCCAGTTTGAGCGTTTTTTGTGTGTGTGTGTGTGTGTGTGTGTGTGTGTGTGTGTGTGTGTGTGTGTGTGTGTGTGTGTGTGTGTGTGTGGGTGGTGTGTGTGTGTGACAAAGAAGAAGCCAGACACATGTTAGGAAACACCAATAAATGAATGATTAATGCCTTAACTCTGATTAGCAATATTGCGATTTTTCACCGCTGTCACTGGAATAAAGGCTTCAGCAACACCGCTCTACTTACTGCCTTTTCCATAATTGAGACTTTAGCTCCTAGCTGTGCCCTTCAGCTCGCCATCCATCAAGCCACCTCAGCCTTCAGACGTGCTGACAGCCCTCAGATGGAGAAAGAGTTTTTCAGGTAGAGAAGCAAACCTTTTAAGTCATTTATCCACAACCTGAACTACTTAATTGTCTTTTCGAACTCTGTTATTACTTACGTATCTATTGCTCTCTTTTTCCCTTTCGACAACAAAAAGTGTACTTAATGCACCCTTCACCTCGTCCTATTAGACCCCACTAAAGAGCCTTGATCGCCACTAGCCTTATGATTGAGGGTTTTTACGGAAACATGGAAGCACTTCCTGATATACAGTATATAACTTTACATTAAGCCATTGAATTCTCTTTCCTGATTGTTCAAAATGGTGATGGTTATGTTTCTATAACAGTGTCTGTGACAGGCTGAAAGACAATTTACAGATCTATATCAATGTAGATTTTAATTTCTGTATCTGCTTTTAGCTTTAATGCATCTAATTCTGGACTTGTATAATGAACGTGCCACACAAGGAAATTGAAGAAGTGCATTTATTTGCTAATAGGATGAGATAGATGTGAGGCATGCATATAATATCTTGTTTATTTACCTTTTAATGAAGAGACTTCCACATAATGGAATCGTAAGACTGATTAATTGGTGCTTATGTAAATTGATTGACTGACTGATACTAATAATGCATGCATGAGCTTGGGCATCATTTTAAAGTACTTAGAACAATAATATAACCATAATTGTTATTATAATGTAGTATAAGTCTTAAGTGTATTCATAGTACAGTAATACTTGCTTATAAATAATTATAAATAGGGTTACAATTCATTAGATGTAGGGATGTCATACAAGTGTAAAGTTTTTCTTTTTTTATACATTTTAAACGAATGAGAGAAAGAAAGGGAAAAACACAGAGAAGGGGCTGGAGAACAATTTTGCAATCGTATTATATATAATTTGCAATCTTAATTATATATTCTTAATAATGTATTGCAAAATTGCCAAACATGTCATTCTTAATGACATCTGGTGAGACATCATATATATTTTGAACTAGGAAGACATTAATATCACATTCGTATATCTTGAGGCATTGATGTGTTTATTGCAGATTTATTATGCACATTATTGAAAATACATAATACTTTATAGCTATTTTTTATTATGCATTGTGAAGTTAAGTAAGTAGTGTTCAGAACACATTATGCCCCCAGCTGTAAGTGCTTTATAAGCTCTATGAGTGCATTTTAAACAATTCTTACTAACTGTTTTACTTGTCATTAATGATTATTGTGATGTGTATAGTGTATAATGCCATGGGAATGTAATATACAAATGTTAATGTATAGTATTTAATGTTAATACTGATATTATTATTATTATTATTATATCATTTTAAAATGTCATTTCTTATTTATGAATTCATATATATATATATAATATTATATTATATAACTAATGAGTATTCTTTTTTAATTGCTGACTTAAAAATAACAACAAAGAAAAAACTACGATTTAACAAAACATTAATTTTAAACAGTTTTGACAGAATTAGTTATTGGTACTGGGCTGAGATGATTTATTCAGCATGTGCGACAGTATCTGACAGTATCTACGGCATCCTTGGGTGATCTCTTCATAGCTGTGTCTTTTCTTTCGTGCTGCGTTTCTGTGGCGTGCCATCTGCATCTTCTGCCTCCTCACCTGAGCGTGAGCACCGAGACTGCTAAAATATTTACTCTGCACCATTGTAACTGTTTATCAGGAAACATCTGCCCAGCTCGTTTACCTTCGTCTATCATGGAGTTGTGAAAATTCTTCAAGGATTATCACCTAGTTAGAAAAACTTTTAAATCACTTAAAGGTCGTGGGGGAGGAAAAATTGCCGATCATAAAAAATTTATGGTCAGGACAGTGAAACGACAAATCCCATTATCAGCTAAAGGATGTTCATTAATTTTGTCATCTAATTGGACAGAGGCAGATGTGGAACAGCTCATCCGGAGGGTCACGGGCAGAAGAAGAGCAGCCTTGTGCTTCAGACTTTTCTATTAGGAAGCAGCATGTCCTCCAACTCCCTGGATTACCATGCGCTTTATTGATTAATGACCATAATTTATTACAGAGAAGAGAGCCATGCATCCAGTTAAATGTACAATTAATCAATCCTCCATCAGATTATGTGAGATGGCCGAAGCCGCAGTGAGAAAACGCTGGCCGTGGGTGATAATTCGGCTTGTGGGGCCGCTCTTACGACGACTTAAGACTCTTTCCATGGCTTAATGCTACCTGTCCCGTCTGACAAATGTTCGGCGCAGAAATTGAATATAACTGCCTCTGATGGACTGAACGCCATGTCCCGGCTCTAGCTCTCCGTCAAGCTCTTTAAGAATAATGTCTCAGCCCGACATGCCCTGGAAAACCATTTATTAATCTCAAAATAAAGGAGAAAAGGGCCTGCAGGTTCAAATACATCATGGTTAAATCAACAATATTATATTAAGCTGGAAACGGATGTGGGGTTAAAGGGACCCACGGCAATGTGAGGATAAATTTCAACCCGCTCCAGTTCATGCAAAGCCATTACATCCGAGTGAGCCGAAAGACGCACGTGACACGCTAAATCCAGCTTTAGAAAAGCCGTAATTGATCATAAATTTGGAGTGTCATGCCTCACAAGTGCCTGTTGGCATGAGTGTCATTTAGGCTGCCTCTAGAGCAGCGAGCAGTGCAATGGCATAGAAGGATAAAGGCTAACAACCAGCAGTTTATGTATTCATGCATATGTGCATGTATGTAAAATGCAAATGAACACACACGTATATGTAACGTTTTCTTATCAAACTGTGCCACATACTGTAAATCCGCCGTTCGCTGAAGTGGTGTGCAAATATTTTCGGAAGACAAACTGAACACAAATTTCCTTGCCAATCTGGCAACCTTGATTCGCTTCTGTGCATAACAGTCATCCATCAATTACCACGCATGTCCATTTAGTGATGCTAATGGAACAGAAAATTGATGAATAAACAGTAAAAAAGCGCATTTTTATACAAGCTTGTGCTAAATGCTTCAGTAATGCAGCTCAGCCACTGCGGTGGGTTCACTAACATAGAGTATATGAACAAACTTTTGTGGACACTCGAGCATTAGATGTGCTTTTGAACATCTCATTCCATATTTAGTTTCCATTTGTTGTTTTAAAAACCTCCACTCTTCTGGGAAGATATGCCACAAAATTTTGAAGTGTGGAGATTTGTGCTCATTCAGCAATCCACAAGGGTTTTGGGTACAACGGGGAATAGTGCAGGTACTGATGTAGGTAAGGTGAAAAAGCCTGGGGTGCAGTCAGCGTTCTAATTCATCCCAAAGGTGTTCAGTAGGATTGAGGTCAGAGCTCTGTAACAGGAGTTCGCTTTATGCACAGGAACATGTCATTGATGGAACAAATTTGGGTCTCCTAATTCAAATGAAGGAAAAATGTCATGTTACTGCATTTAAAAACATTATAAAATTGCGTGCGTTTAACTTTGTGGAACCACATGAGCATAATCTTTTAAAAATGTATTGAATGTTTACTAGCAACACTCATTGTTTCTGAACCATTCTGGATAGAATCAAGTCAGACGACACATAGCGAATTGTTTTTTTCCACCCAGATGAGCCAGTCATGCATGTGGAGGCTGCTAAACTGTTCATGAACTCTTCACAAACACAAGCTGCTGCTTCTGATGACGGATTTGGAGCTGAAGGAAAGTTTGTCACAACTCTGGTGCAAGTGTCTGCTCTAAAAATAACCAGGATAGGATGAAGTGAATAAAAAAGACAACATGAAGGTCGCCTCCAACATTGTGGTAATAGTTTGGGGAAGAAGCATATATATGGTGACCCAATACTGTTATACTTATAGTGTAGATGCGCAACAATACTTCAAAACATTAATGTTGTTATTTAAATTGAATATTTCATCTTTTTTTTATGTGTGGATTTTTACTATATTGATTTTAATACCATATTTTATTCAATTCATAACAATGACAATTCAAGACAATGAATTTATATCAGAATATCAGTGTCCCCTTAAATATAAACTCAGGAAGTCCCGTAAAATGCTTTTTTAATAGTAGGATTTTTAGGAAAGCCTTTTCAGAAAATTTCCTTTGTAAATTCTCTTGGGACCACCTCATACATTTGCCTCTACCCGTTTCATAAGGGCACATTGCTCAGTTTTAAATATTTCCGAAGACCACAGAGCCGCATTTACATTTTTTTCTACATCCTCAAGTTTGCAATTCGTGATTTATGTTTATTAAGATCTTTATTAACTTATATGTGAGTGTATTCATTTTGCAGATTGCTCTTTTCACTGGAAATTTGCATGGTAAAATTCTTAAAAGTCTCAACGTGCTACCATGTTTGCTCCCTTAGCAATCACAGCCGTCATCATCCAGAACGATCTCCTTCTTAGCAGTTAAGTGCTTAATTTGTAGCTAGTCCTCTGTGCATGCTAAATCCCAGAAACAATAAAAATCTAGACTGATATGATGTAATAAAGTGTGCTTGTTTGAACAGCAGTGTGTTCCAACACGGTAAAACCCCATTCAAACATCAGCTGGCAGATAAACTGAGAAGCAATAAGAAAACTAGGTAAGCGTTTCACACAGATCGCATTCTCCGTCTGAGCTGGGATCCAGAGCCACTGCAATCCTGAGGAGGATTTAACACTTAATGAAGAGGAATGAATAAATCACTGTTTAAGGCTCTCTGGTCTGATCAGTGATCGATGCTGATATGATATGAATGTATTTGCTAAATGAGCATGGTCATGACAGGAAAAAATTAAACCCATCACAACTAGTATTACTAACTTACTGATTGTATTTGGAGTCAATGAGCATCTTGGGATATAAACTGAAATCATGTAGTTGTACTAATGTAATAATAAAGTAATAATGTAATTCTGCTTTGAGACAATGTTCATTGTTAAAAGTGCTATACAAATAAAAAAAATAGTAACAATACAAAAGGAAAAACTGGCCAAAATGTAGATTGCATTTTTTTCCCCCTCATTTTTTACTCTATTGGTAGATAATTTCACTTCTTGCATTTAATTAGGAAAAGCAAAAAAAAAAAAAAAAAAAAAAACAAACAAACAAAAAAAAAATATATATATCTAACAATACAAGATAATTTCAAGCTCATGTATACATTATAAAATATATATATATATATATATATATATATATATATATATATATATATATATATATATATATATATATATATATATAATATATACAGACATGTCCAAGTACTGCTTTATAAAGTATTTATGCAATGCTTATGGATGTGCTATGAGGCACCTATGAGGCAACTATGTAGGTACCACATGTCACTACCAATTGCCACAAGGTATAAAAAAAATTTGCTTTTGATCCAATTATGTCTCGTGAAAGCAATACTCTGTGAAGAGCATTGTGTACTGAGATTTTCAAAAACAATGACATTGTTAGTCATGTGACACAATCATGTGACCCATTCATCTCAATACAAACAAGATGGTGGATGATTCCCAGTATAAATTTTCACCTTCCATCTCTAGTTTTGATTTCCTGAAGCATCAATTCAAAGAAACTAATTCAATGAAAGGAAAATAAACAGCTGACAGAAATTACATTTAAGTTTTTACACATATATTCAGATGCAAATGTTTTCAGAACGTTCGGTGTGAACACAATGTGTAGAAATAAAAAATAAAAATGTAAACCCAGAGCATTGTAAAGTAAAGTCTTTTTAATTGTGACATGAGCTCACAAGGCTGCAGTTGCACCACAACCCGGATCAGGATGAAATACTTCCTGTTGATGAAGAAGTGAATTCATTAATTCATTCATTCTTTCATTTATAGATTTTTTATTTGTAACAATGTACATTGTATCAAAGCAGCTTTACAGAAAGTGATTATAAAAGAATGTATAAGTTTAGTGCCTATAATTTTGTTCCTTATAATTGTAAGTGTGTAGGTGGTATCTTTGTTGTTAAGGCATTCGACCTTGGATCTAAAGGTCGTGAGTTTAAATCCCAGCCACACTGATCCTTATCCCAGCTGACACTCCTGGGCCCCTGAGCAAGGCCCTTAACCCCATAGCCGCTCGGTTATATAAATGAGATAAACGTAAGTCGCTCTGGATAAGGGCGTCTGTCAAATACTGTAAATATAACGTAATATTCTCCCAGTGGAAAGGAAAAACTTCCCGAGATGGTATGAGGAAGAACCCAGGATTGCAAACCAGACTCTAATAGGAACCCATTCTCTTCCGGGTGGCACCAAATGTCCATTTATTACAGTTATATTCTTGTTGAGGTGTACTGTTTAATAAAAAGGTGCTTAAATGCAAAACTGTTAATGCAAACTGTAGTCCTCAGCCAGTGAAGAAGACTGTTAATAATCAGTTCAAATCCATTCTGAAAGTTCTTGTTTTGCTCTTGAAGCTGTTGATCTGGATCCATCCCCAAGAGCACAGATCTCCAATTGAAGAGAACATCCGGGGGTAGAGATGTGGGTATGTAGGATCAGGCAGATCCAAAAACAAGAAAGGGATAGAAACACTGGTCACTGGTGTTGATTGATGACTAATTCATGGTCTCTTGTGTTCATAATTTTCCAATTATCAAGTTTTTATCATCTTGGTTCAAATTTCAGTGGCTTTAGTGGTTACAGTATAATGCTGTTTTTATTTGTTAAAATCTCCCTCCATAATAGGCAACAGAGAACCGCTATCGAATGACATACGGAACACAAGTCGTCTCCATACTGTAAGCGTAAAGCAAATACATGCCTTTAACAATTTATCTTGACATGCACCAAATTTGCTTTCAACATTAAATATAGTCATTTTTTCTCTTCAACTATTTTTCTTCAACTGTTGTGCACGGCCTTGCAGGTGATACATACATCATACGACTGGCTGAAAATGCATTGCACCGAGATCATCGGGGGCATCTTCAATTGTCCAGCCGAGGTTGGCAGCAGCAGTGTATACCTTGTTAGATTGAGGTGCTCAATCAAGGCAGTGCTGGAGTGCCAAGCCGGTGCCGAGAGTGGTGATTACAGGGCTATGCGCGCACAAGGCCAGGAAAACGGACGAGCTCTCTGCAGGTGGCCCTCTGACATTCAAGCCTGCATTTTCTGAATCAGTCTTGAGTGATTAGGGCAGCGACAGTCAAAGGACAGATCAAACAATTATTTCCCTTCTTCCACCTGTTCTTTTTTTGGTTTCATGAAAATGCAGGATATTTTTTTCCCCTCCCTTTCTCTTAGTCTCTATCGGATTCTAAATGATACCTGCTTTCATTTCCTTTTGCATTCTTAAAGGATTGATAGATTTTATTATAAAATATTTACCTGGTTTAAAAATTTTCAGTCATTATTTGAGGATTCTGCTTGATGCTACTTCATGCTATATTCGGTTTGCTCAGAAGGCAAATTCTTTACAGATTAATGAAACAAACTCGAGTTTGTTGTGAGGAAATGGTTATTTAACATATAAAGAAGGAGTCTCCGGTGTGAGCTGAAGGTAGAGCCCGTTTGTCCGACACGAAAAAGGCTTTTCATGTATTTTTCAGTAACCGGCACCGGTCCATGGGTCAATTGGTACCGGGCCGCACAAAAAGAATACATAACTTACATTATTTCCGTTTTATTCATTATCTGATTCTGAACGATGTTTTATTTTGGAAAATTACGGATTCTCTTCACCACATCTGTCTATGACTCACTCTTGATGAATGTCAAGATGCCTTGGTCACATGTCTTACTTACATCCTCTACCTTCTTAAAGGGGCTCCGGCCGCTAACACATAATACATTACCGCTAAATTCAAACCCCCATGCGAGCAAAATGAACAAAGAACAATACAGTGAATTCACGTTTATTATATTTAGAAAATACCAGTTTTTATGCCGGTCATATCATTTTATTTTGGTGTATTTATCCGCCACACCTTAAAGGCCGGTCCGTGAAAATATTGTCTGACATTAAACCGGTCTCTGGCGCAAAAAAGATCGGAGACCGCTGTTCTAAACCATGCATAAGTGTAGGCATTAAAATTGGAAAAGTAAAAGCAGAGAAACATGTGACCATTCTAGAGCTGTGTTTTGGCTTTGTTCACAGATAAACTATATACACACATTTGGAAACAATTTAGACCCAACAAGATGCATTATAGATCTTTTATTAGTAGTGTGATTTAGCAACATGGCAGACAAACTGAACCCACTCCTCCAGGTACACACACCGTATGGATCAGCACAAGAGGGCAGCATACAATCCAGCACTCAGTACAAACAATCCAGCACAAACTCCCCCTGAAACACCAGCAGGAAAACTCAACTTAACAGGTATCTGTGGGTCTTAACCACAGATACACTTCCATTAGTGTAAGTAAAGGATGCTAGCTTCAATCATGCCATGATACATACTGTATGTCTATTAATAATGTATCATCTGGAAACATGATCTAATTTATGTGAAGTTACTGACAATTTCAGAACAAATTACATAGCATTTTCACAACCCTTTAAGACAGGGCTTCACTCTAAACTACTGAGCTTGAATTGTATATATGGTCAATAATTTGTGGGTCGTAACTTGCGACTCAGAATGTTTGCGGGTTCTCATGTGGAACCTAACTAACAGCAAGTTGCGGATTATCTTAAAATTTGCAGGAATCCGTGGTGGGACCGAATGTTAAGGAACGCTGGGAATACCATTTTAAACTGTGTATTTGGTCAAATACTGTACACTATTACAGTTATAAAGTGATATAATGTCTAGATGAATTCACTAAGGTAACATAGGGGCTGCGGAGGTGCATCCAAAATTTGCGGGTTTTTGGAACTAGTGGTGGTGGTCTTAGAACGTAACCCCTGCGAGAGCCGGCAGACCACTGTAATACTGAATTGCTTTTATTTTTATTTGGAATTTTTGATTAAGAATCGATTTCAGAGTGAACACATTTCGTGCAAATTGCCAAAACAATTTAAATAAGGTATGACCACGAATGATAGCGTAATTAAACAGGAATTTATTAATAACTACAGAGTATATACTATAATTCTATGTGTGTTAAAGAAATAAAAAGAAACAAAATAAAAGGTTTGTGAGGAGAATTCTTTCAGGAAATTGATATATACAGTCTAGGGATATACGCACCAATGCAATTATATATGGATTTTGGCATGCATTGCACGTGTCATTTATTACGATGTAGATTCGTACCTCAGAGCTAAACATGGCAGAGGCATCAAGGTAAGAATTACAGTACATTACTATGTAGAATAACCCAGATATCTGGACAGGAAGTGTGGACTGAATAATTAAAATAAAGCATTTAAAAAAAAAAAATGGATACATTTTTATTCGCTTTATTTTCAGATGCTTTTTCTCTCTCTTCCTCTCCATCTCTTTCTGTCCTAAAGTGCAGCCTTGAAAACCAGGCAGCAGCTTCAAAGGCAAGGGATTAGAGTCTTTATCCCATAATTAATATGGTGGAGAGGAGAATGACAGCACCTGAGGACTGGCCAGAACAGCCAGCTTCCTGCTGAGGCCAGAGCGAGTGCCACTTACCCACAATGCAACACAGACCAAGCCCATCAACGCGCCACAATGACCACGTCTCCTTGTTTCTCTATTGATGGATTGTAATTGTCTCCCCTCGCCTTTTTGCCTCCGCCGTTATTCATTATAAGAGGACCGGATACATTATATATATATAAAATGTACACAAAATTCACGGTTTAGTACCTCAGGTTTCAAGTCACGGTGCGGTTAAATTTCCATACAGTTAGGGGGAAAAAAATGCAAAACATTAAAATTTTATTGTTTGCTGTTTTTATTTACAATTTAATTTCCATTATTAACATTTGTAATCATCAACATTGAAAAAGTTTTCATTTATAAAACAATTTGAAATCAAATGCAAATTAAATAGAATAAATGAATTAAATGCAGTGCACTTGTATATCTTCATTAAATTGAGTAATCAATTAAATTGGCACAAATTGCATTGATTGAATAAAATAAAATAAATGGAAACAAAAAATAAATTTTTTGCTAGATTTGTAATACAGATGTGTGTGTGTGTGTGTGTGTGTTTTACATTTAATATTACATTTTTTAAAGATATGATCTATTTAACTGTTCTACTTGTTTCAGCAAACAAATGTCTTTATTTCTTCCAGCCTGTATTCATTCACCCTCTCGACGTGCAGAATCAGGATTTTCTTCTTTTTAAGAGAAATTCTTAAAACTGGACATAACCACTTCCTGGTTAGTGGCTAATGATAGTACTATGGATTGTTTAGCATTTTCATGCATGTGCAAATCAAATCTTATTTCCGGTAAAGAGTGAGTAGGCACAGTGACACTGCGCTAACTCTACTTTCTTTTTTATACCCCAGGCATTGTATGTTTTTAAGTTTAATAATAATAAAAATGACTATTTCTGAGGGAACTCAGATTATAACTATGGTACGAATACGTGTATCGTTACACGTTTTATATATATATATATATATATATATATATATATATATATTGAGCCGTGAGGCACAAAATAAAGCGTCCCTCCTTTTTTTCGTCCTTGAAATATATCCTGGGAAATTCTTGACATGTTTTTTGGCCTTTAACCCCAGTGGGTCACTTTCATTTCCCACATACTGTTAGGCAAAATAGGCAGGTCTTCTATTGCTGTCTCTCTCTCTCTCTCTCTCTCTCTCTCTCTCTCTCTCTCTCTCTCTCTCTCTTTCTCTCCCTCTCTGTCTCTCTCTCTCTCTCTCTCTCTCTCTCTCTCTCTCTCTCTCTCTCTCTCTCTCTCTGGTTCTGTTCTGTCCACAATGAGACCACCATCGCTCTATGGCCACTTCATGAACTGCTGCTCTGATGAGTCTCATGTGAGCACAATGCATTTTTCCCACTCTGAATGAATGACAATACAAATATTGTGTTTCCTGCGTTCCCGATTTATCAAATTTAGATTGGAAGCATTACTAACTGGCACGTGCATTTTATTTTTACCAACGCAAACATTAATCGGTTACATTTAGCGAAGCGAGATTCCTCTGTGCATATGGCAACGTGAGATGGAGAGAATATTTTCAGCTTGAGGTCTGGGAGGAGAGACAATGTGTGTTGATTTGAAATTGCTAGCAGTTGTTTTTGGAGAATTCCCTGCCTGCTTTGAAGTCTACACCCCACTGAGTGACCTAACTTTGACACAGAGCAGTGGACACAGCTATTTTTATGTCTCATGAGAGAAGGATGTTCCCTCTTTTTGTTATCTCCATTGATGTGCATTGTACAGAATTGTGCAGTTCAGTGATGTGTTTTGATAAAAGTATATTGACATGAATAACTGACATGTTGAATTAAGGCGTGTTACACACATTTCAGTGTTACAAAATGCTTTGAAACACAGTTCTCTCAGAGCTTTGATATATACA
This sequence comes from Silurus lanzhouensis, assembly GCA_039877035.1. Lineage (NCBI taxonomy): Eukaryota > Metazoa > Chordata > Actinopteri > Siluriformes > Siluridae > Silurus > Silurus lanzhouensis. The sequence continues at coordinate 927,729 of JBCEWE010000496.1, read as the reverse complement.
GTGCAGGCATATATCCAAAGATCGATCGATCTATCGATCTATCGATCTATCTATCTATCTATCTATCTATCTATCTATCTATCTATCTATCTATCTAAATATATTAATTTATTGACATAATATACCTTAGTTATATCAATGATCTTACAGTTTACTGTAATTATTTATATGTCCTGACAATCTGGTGTCAAAATGAATTAAGTCTGGTTTCTTTTCTTTGCTTTTTTTCTTGGTGTTGTTTAAAGAGTTTTTTTTTACCCTGTCACCTCTATTATATTGTCATATTCTAGACAAATAACATTCAATGTTATTCAACCTCAGTTCAACCTATAAATATTTAATTGAAGTTATATTGCTCCGGGTTTTTCTATAGAAAAGCCTTTTATTTCGTAAAATGCCAAATAGCAAACTGTATAGATATTTTAATCCAGAAAAAAATGTGTAGTTAAGGCTTATAAAGTGACATTGTTAAATGAGATGGATATTTCTGTCCATGAATATGTAAATCATAAACATTTGAGTCATCAGGTAAGAAGACACAGTGATTGTTAGCTGCCTCGTCTTAAAAATAAAGAAGAAAGAAACAACAGTGTTTGTTGTAATACATGTTTAATGGACATTCAAATCAGGATACATGAATGATTATGTGATTTGACCTTTATCTGAGCTGGATGCTGATGAGGTTTTAGCAACACACTGCGAAAGAAATATATATTAAGAGTATACTAGCTGTGGTGGCTTTTGGGCAGGTGTAGTAGAGCTTCAACATACAAATCAGATGTCCAACAAATGTCTCTTAAAAAAATCTTACAGGCCATTGTTCTAGGTTTTGTGCAATCGCAGTGCAACGTGTTTACTGCACTATTTAGCACCACTAAATGCAGTGGACAATATTAGAGCTGCAACAATCAAGTCCCCTGGGGCAGGAATCACACTGCCTCATGCTTGCTTCAAAATTATAACAGTGTGGATAGGACAAGTAAGGAGGAGGCTGACAAGATTTCCTTTTTCTTTTTTTTAACCCTACTGAATACTATAAAATGTATATATTTATATATATATATATATATATATATATATATATATATATATATATATATATATATATATATATGTAGAACAGAACACCGGGTTAGCTTCTAGCTTCTAGCTTCTAGCATGGAGTTTCTGGAGGAGCTTCGACAGATTGGAGGTGTTGCTATCGCAGTAGATACGAGCTTCAAACCAGAAAGAGACAGTTTACATTTGACTAAAAAGTGTTTGTCTTTATGCTCAACTAAAGTGAAATAATGAGCATATTTCCACTTTGAGAAACTCGTCTTGCTCTCGCCTCGACTCGACTCGCCATTACTGCCGCACAGACCTGAATAAACGGAGACACGCCCACAGCGCGTCTTCTTTGTGTATACAGTGGTTCATCCACCAATCCTACAATGCGTCGCTGCTGTTAACAGGTCAGACTGTAGTCTACACTTCAGCCCAAATTCATTTATTTAAAAAAGTAACATGTAACGCACCATACGGTAACGATAACAAAGTTACTTTATTTAAAAAGTGTTACAGTATTAGTTACTGTCAAAAGTAACTGCATTACAGTAACGCGTTACTGCCCAACAGTGTATGTGTATATATATATATATATATTAATCGATGCGGATTAACAATTTCCCAGTGGTATTTTTGTCTCTTTTAGTATACTCTGGGAAAAAGTACACTTTATAAAGGGGTCAGATGAAATGACACACATCCTGACATCTCGGCGACATTTATATGACTGATCCTACCCCACACACATCCATAGCAGCATATGCTACACGCACACACACAAACACACATATACACACACACACACACACACACTTCTCACTTCTCCTCTCACTGTAGGCTGCCCTCACTTTTATTTAAAGCTCTAATGCACAGACAGAAGTGAGGCTGCGAGAGAAAGACAAAGACAAGTCCAGATGGAAAGACGGTCCTTTTGCTTTCTCCAGTCCCATGAAGTCATTACGCACTTTATGCTATTTACGTCAGAGAATAATACTTCCTTTGAAGTCGGTTTACAGTATTGCACCATGGCATCACTAAGGCCACAACTAAGCCCTAACAAAAATGTCCTCTGGGATTACAGAAAGCTCTGCGGGCTACGCCAATAAATTGTGCGCTTTTTAAATTGAACAAACGGGCCCAATAGCAATGCTTGAAAATGCCACTGATGGAAGTTCGTGAAAGACACAGGGACAATTCACAGGCAAGCGGCTCATCCATCCCCAGCCTTGTACACACACACACAAACACGCACACACACCCACACTGCCATTACAGAGACAAAAAAAAAGACGAAGAAGGACAGGCGGAGTTGTTAAAGCTTTAATCTGTGAGTTGTTGAGCGAAGGCCAGATCCAGTCTTCTTACTTTCTCCCATAGGGCACTGATCAATCAAGGCCTGATTCCCTCAAACGCTTTACGCTGATCTCTTCATCCGTCACCACACACTCCTCCATCAAGTCCTAGTACAGCCTACAAAGAAGAAGAAGAAGAAGAAGAAAAACAGACTTTCAATTAAGCGATGCAAAATAGATTCACTTGGACTGATTTATAGGGTGCAAACGATTGGATAAGTGGAGCCTTTAATGAAATCGAGGCGTGAGTTTATTTGTAAAGGTCAGGCGCGTATTGTCTTTTTCGCGCTGAGCTGAGTTGACATCGACAGAGAGATGAGATTTCATGTCCCATTGAAATGTCACAATAACAAGAGCAGAATGGCCTCCTAAGTGGCTTTATTCATATTTGATTGGATATGCAGCTCTGAAGTGACTCGATTGACATTTTTTTTTTTTTTTCCTTATAAAGCAGTATGAAAAGCTTTTTTTTTTCTTTTGCCTTTTCTTTTTACAGATTATGAATATTGACTGCAGACAAAGCAACAAAGCGCTGGCCTTTATTTAACCTCTGTCTTTATTCTTTCTTCTGCAAACGCCTTACTTGTTGAACATGCATCTGATTATTCCAATTGTTTTAAGAGACCAATAAGTGATGTTTGACCTGAAAACATTGGCCAGTGTTGTTCTGGTGTTCATTGTAAAGCATTATTTTAAATAGCAGCATGTGTCCTTGTTGTAATTTTTTGAATTTATGCATCTCAAGTCATATTATGTTTACATTTGCATCATTTATATACAGATGCCATTATATATGATTTCATTCATACAGCTGAGGATTAAGGGCCTTTCACAGTGGCAGCTTAGTGGTGGTGGGATTTGAACTCTTCACCTTCTGATCAGAAGTACAACATCTTAACCTTTGAGCTACCTCAATTAAATTAGACTAAGAGATAGTGCCAGTGGTCATATTTTAAAATAAACAGGATTAAGATCATTTTCAGTCCTGTAAACTTTTTTAATGTGGAACCCTTTTAGAAAAAAAAATGCTAGAGTTATTTTTAGCTTAATTGCTCGGTAAACAATCAGTGAGCAATCATGTCTGGAAAGTACATAAAAGTTCATAATTGTCTTTAGCACACACTCTCTAAACTTGGTATTATTTATTTAATGGTCGCTTTTACATTGACAACATCCTGGGAATATATGAAGTGAAAAAGGTACAATATGAAAAATGAAGGGTTTTATTATATGAAATCCAATCACCAATGATGTTTGATATCCTGTGGCTTTTTCTTGAGGTTGGGACTGACAATTTAGCATCAAGACATCAAAATAAATGATAACAAAACACTAATTTGATAGTCTGGCCAATTATCTAAACATTGATTCAGTTATTTAAGCACCTGTCAATGAACTTAACAATGATGGAATTGTAATGAATGGACATTTAGTGCCACCCAGATAAGGACAGGTTCCCTTTTAAATCTGGTTCCTCTCAAGCATTCTTCCTCCTACCATTTCGGGGACATTCATTAGGGACAAACTCACAATTCTAAGTTATAGGCACTAAACTTATATATTATAAACTTGTTTCCTCAAAAGATAAAGAGGTTATGTCCTATCATATTATTTGGCCATTTTTATTTATTTATATATATATATATTTTTATGTCTAAGGCAACATTCAGTTTGATTCAATTCAATTATACTTGTATATTTCTTTGGATATTTTCACAAAGCAACTTTGCAGAAATAAATAAATTTCAATTCCTACATTTATCCCTATAGGTTTATCTCTAATAAATGAGGCACTGATATGAAAAAGAAATCTTCATAATAAAGACAATAAGGTCTTGCATATTGGTAGAACTTACAAGTGTTTCAAAACAAATTTGGCAAGTTTGATATACTTGAATAGTGCTCTCAGAATTTGAATTCAGGCATCAAGGAATAGCTTGCTGGACTTTCGATCAGAAGGTCATGAGTTCAAATCCCAGCATAGCTCAGTTATATATAAGATAATTGCAAATCGTTTAGGATAATGGTGTCTGCCAAATGTTGCAAATGTAAAAAAAAATGGATATGCAATAGTGTAAACAGTAGGTGTGTTCGGTTCAGAGCTCCATGCCGACTGGGTTTGTATTAGATCATGAGTTTTTATATTGTCAAAATAAACAAGCATATCAATAATAAAAAACTGTATATTGCAATATCATTAAAACCAACTAAATAGTGTTTTAGTCATTTATTACAATTATTGTAATAATTGTAATATTATTGTATGTGATGATTTATACCCCAGAGGTTGGTGGTGACTCATTTTCTAGAACATCAGCTCTGACAAGGTAGTGCAGTCACATAATCTAGGACTCTTAAGAACTCATTTTTGAGAAATCAAGCGTATAGGTGTTGTTAAAGACAAGATTTCAGTAAAGAGACTTCAGTGTTGGGACTCTGTATCATCAATCGTTTTTTCACAGTCTTTATTTTATAATGATCTTCATCACTCTTCATCATTGTTTGTATTTTTCTTATCATAGAATATATGAGATTCCAACAAAGAAATGCATATAGCTGCTATAACATAAGATAAGATATACCTTTATTCGTCCCAAAGTGGGAAAATTTCTTACATATTCTATATACTATATGGACAAAAGTTTGATGACACAGAGGAATAAGATTTGTATGTGCTCATTGAACACATTTTTTTGTCTATTCAGCACACTTTTTTTGTCGTCTTTCAGCTGGATCAATTCTTCCCCTCCCTCCCTCCCCCTCTCTCTCTCTCTCTCTCTCTCTCTCTCTCTCTCTCTCTCTCTTAAATCCTTGTATGATGTATGCCAGATGGCTTTTACTACATCGTTTATCGGCTAAGCAGACACAATTATCCAGCCCAACCTACAGTGCTTCCCCAGCTCCACTTTATTCTCACCCCTCCCTGTGCTTCTGTCTCTCTCAGGCTATAATTCCCACCCCTATTATTCCAAGACTTCCTACACTTGCTGCATATTCTGAGTGGGATGGTGTGATACCTGAGGGAGACCATGCTGACTGGTTCAGCTTGGAACTGTTTGGGCAACTTTACAAAAAAATTACAAATGTAGTATCATTTTTTTTTTTTTTTATTGAGATTTTTTTGTTTTTTGTTTGTTTTCTTAATTTATTTATATTTGTCTGAAATATTTCTATAAACAATACCCACCCACACATCTATCTATCTATCCAACTATTTATGCACCAATACCCACCCACACATTTACCTGTTCATCCATCCATCCATCCATCCATCCATCCATCCATCCATCCATCTATCCATCCATCCATCCATCCACAAATACCCACCCACACATTTCTGTCCATCCATCCATCCATCCATCCATCCATCCATCCATCCATCCATCCATCCACAAATACCCACCCACACATTTATCTGTCCATCCATCCATCATCCATCCATCATCCATCCATCCATCCATCCATCCATCCACTTATTCATCCACCCATCTATCTATCTATCTATCTATCTATCTATCTATCTATCTATCTATCTATCTATCTATCTATCTATCTATCTATCCAACTATTTATGCACCAATACCCACCCACACATTTACTTGTCCATCCATCCATCCATCCATCCATCCATCCATCCATCCATCCATCCATCCATTTAACCAGCCAACCAGCCATTCATCCACAAATACCCACCCACACATTTATCTGTCCATCCATCCATCCATCCAATCATACACCAATTACAACTAAAACATTTACAGATACATCTATACTTACACCCATCCATTCACTCATCCACCCACACCCACCTACATATTCATCCATTCATCGATAAATCTATTTATTCATCAATCAATTTACTTATCAACCCATAACCACCCACACATTGACCCATCCATACATCCACTCATCATCCATCTTTACCTTGTATTGTATTCTTTTTTTTTTTGCCCTTCCATTATTCAGATAATCTAACCATCTGTCCACTTATCCATATATCCTTTCAACTTTTACCCACCCTTTCCCCTCATCCATTTACACATCAATCTATCCCCCCACATCCACCCATAGCATTAATTTGGGGTTCATTTAGTGTTAGTAGCATTTTTGTGATCAAAGCAGACAGCTGTAAAACAGCTGTAGTTAGGTGGCAGGTAAATTGCAAAGGGAGTTGACATGCAAAGGGATTTCACACTCTTAAATTGAAATTATGGTAACTTGCACCTTGTAGCTGCAGGTGTCATCTCGAGAGTCAGAGAGAGGCAGAGAGAAGGAGAACAAGTGTGTGTGTGTGTGTGTGTATGAGTGTGTGTGTGTGTGTGTGTGTTTGTTCAGGTAAGCAAAGCCCTGTAAGAAGGTGTTATCAGTTTACAGTCTCACCCTTTCCGTAGGCACCTCATTAAGATGGTTTCCCTAGAAACAATGTTTGCATTGAGTGTCTACATTAGCGCACCCCTCTGACTGCACTAGCTCCGGCACCAGCCTCATGCTAATGAGTGTATGAATATTAATAAAGTGAGTGCACTGGTGGTGTAGAGGGGAACGAATCCTCATATTGATTAGGAGCTAATGAGCGCAGTCAAAAAAAAAAAAAAAAAAAAACATACTAAATGTCCAAAAAAACAAAAAAACCTAAAATCGCCTAAGATCTCCGCAGTTACACCCGTCATGACCTGATCCACTCAGGTACATGAGCGTAAGTATGCAGATTTTCCCCAGATTTTTTTCTCTTGTCTCTCAAGTGACTTGTATTAGATTTCAGACGTGTTTAAGAAGCAGAGGAGTGACGGATTTCCTGCCCAGGTCTGTGCCAGGCGGATGCACGGGGGACATGCCGGATGTTTCAAACGCACAGGTAATGATGCCGCTTTAATCAGAAGGCTGGCTTTTCCCATCCTGCTTGCTGTCATATATCCAATTTCATTTGTTCAACATAAGATGATGGGCGAAACAGCATTAAATATTTTTTCAGGGTCTGTCACACACTCTGGTCTCAGAGGGTGGACGAGACATGAAAGCTGTGGATCATGTCTTTCTGTTTATAATCAGCATGGTAATACTGCTTCAACTGTAGGAACCTTTTGGATTTAAAATGAAGCATGGAATATTTTCTTTGGAATGTCAGTGATTAAATTAATGCATTTCTTATTGTTGGGCCCTTAAGCATGGCCCTTAATTATATATGCTAGAGGGGTGCTGTATCATGGCTGACCCCGTGCTCTGACCTCAGATTCCAGGAATGTGAATTTACTATGCTGTAATGTATACATGACCAATAAAGATTATTGTATTGTATTGTATTGTATTGTATTGTATTCCCAAACAGGCAGGAGATGACTCAAGACATGGTCACTAGGAGCCTGGAAGAATTCTTAGGTAGTAATGCAGCCCACTCGAGCCCCCAAGACTTTAAGCTCAGGCACAAGATCCCCTCTGTGTCTTCAGTGACTCCGTGACCCACTGAAACTCACGTTTTTGTCTGTTACAATTCACTCTACAGTGTCTTTGTTTGCCTTTTTTGGCAGAAAGAAAAAACACTGTAACATTTTTTTTTCTCTTCGCAGCCCCCTCCCCCTCCCCCTCCGTGGCACTTTCTTGCTTTCTTTTTTGGCGACAGTTTTTTTTTTTTTTTTTTTTCTTTTAGCATGCCTTTCTCCCAGAACGTTTTATGAAAGGAAACAACAGTGACTTGAATGCAAAATGGCCCTCTCAAAGCGGCCAGCCTGACAGGAAAAGGGTTAGGCAAAAATAAAGTGGCACTCTCGCGTCCTCCCGCTTTGCTTTGCCAGTGTCTCGCCGGAGTCTCCCCCTGCAGCTCCATGCCATCTCATTTGTCATGTTATCAAATGCAAACTTATAAGTATTTTGCCCACATGTGCAGTGCGGAGGATGATGGCGTGAGACTGAGATGCTCTGGCCACGATCCAATTCTCAGCTGAATAAACAGACCGAGCATTTGGCAAGCAGGTTGGCACACAAAGCCACGTTTGTCTCTTTTTTCCTTCCTTCTTCTCTTCTCTTCTCTTCTCTTCTCTTCTCTTCTCTTCTCTTCTCTTCTCTTCTCTTCTCTTCTCTTCTCTTCTCTTCTCAAGATCGAAAGGCAATCGTTTTGCTTTCTTTTGCTAACGCTACTTCATTCTTGCCAACGACTGTGTCTTACTAAAACATTTCTAACTTAAAAGGCGTCACACCAACAGAGAGCTTTGAAGTGTCGTCACAGTATTTATTGACTAAGAAGGGGGAGAAAAAGGGGGACCGGAGAAGAAGGGGGTGGGAGGGCAGACAAAGATGTGGAGAGGGAGGGACAGAGAGTCACTTAACAGGCATGAAGAGCTGCCCATTAAGTGAAGAAGGTTAACTGTCTGTTTCTATCATTGACGTAGTGTCTTAGTTAAATAATTGCTAATCAATGAGCCGGACACACATTGTGATTGGATTAACAGAGTGTATCCAAAAGAATTCAAATTCCGTTTGAACGTTTTTATTGTGGAAAAAAAAAAAATCGGAAACAACAAAATCTCAAAAAAAGTCAAGACCTATACAAAGATTGAGTTTCGATAAAGAATAAAGCACTGCTGTAGCGAATAAAGAAGATTTGTCCTGAAACATTGACAGCTCGCTAATTAAGATAAGTCCTTATCACCCATTGAGTCTAAAGCAAACTAAGTCATGACTGATGCTAAGACGTCTAACAAAGCTAACGCAAACGACAGAGGGAAGCCGTGCCTTCTTCTTTGTCGATTTAAACAAATAACAATTATACAAAGGGTCACTTCCGGGCGAATGTAAAAAACGCAGCTCCAAGGCCCCTCGCGGAGCCAACAATGGCATCTCTTCGCATCACAACAGCCATTGCGGAGCAGGACGGGCTCAATATTTACATTTCCTTTTCGACATTTGTGAAAGGTTTTCTTTAACGCATGGCGGGCCGAAAGAGAATGGCTGAATAATAAGAGATTAAAAGGTGAAGGGGACACAGGGGAGAGAACAGGGGACAGAAAGGCAAATCCTGGCCTCAGGGGCCTTGACTTTAAAAAAAAATGTGAGCTCAGGCAGTAAAGCAGTCAACACTTCTTTTTCACCCCCTCTCCATGTACCACCTGCATTACAATTAACCTCACGGCAACCTTGAGGTCCCTGATTAGTGAAGGCCTATTGTCTTGGCCACATTACAGCATGGCCTTCAAGTTGCCCCAACACCCCTAAATCGACAAACCAAATCACAGCCCAATGAAACACTCGGCCCCAGGGACCAAGCCGGCATGTTTCTATAGCTGAACTGGATGTGTAAAGGCTTTCAGTGGGCGGAATGCTACCTGTATATGCTGGGATTTATAAACCATTATAATAAAAGTACGGTTGACTTGTAAAAAGATGCAATGTTATACTGTATGTTTATTTATCTTTGTGTCCACTTGGACCCCTCAAACAAAAGTCTATCTTCCTACAAATAAATCTGAACTTCTCCTTTAAGCCTTTGACCCTCTGATAAAGAATTTTAAATTTCAAAGAATAATGGGTAAGGTTTCTTCCTGAATGAAAATGGTACGCTGCAACAATGCAATGACCTCAACACGTACCAGACCTGAACAACCTGAACTCATTGAGGTGACATGTTAGACTTTCTGTCATGGAAATGAATCTAAAATTCCCTAGGTGAGAAAAAAAACAAAGATTTGCTTTGAATCTTCTTCTTCTCCTGTTGATGGTTGCCACAGCATCTACATACCACCCTGTCCTCTACATTGACCTCTTTCAAACCAATCACCTGCATGTCTTCTCTCACCACATCCCTAAACCTCCTTCTTGTCCTTCCTTTTTGTCTATATCCTCGACATTCTTCTACCACTTCATAGACCCCATGTCCCTCCTCTGCGCATGACCAAACCATCACAATTGCGCCTTTCTCGCCTTGTCTCCAAAAACATCCTAGCTGCACAGCCCCTCTATTGAGCACATTTTTCATCCTTTCCATCCTCATCAATCCTGATGAAAATCTTAGCATCTTTAACTCTTTTGGTGGTCTGTCTTTTAGTAGACGTTCTTTAACACTCTATATAGCCTTGATCAGGTCTTGGGTGGGCACATTTTGCTGTTTCACAAACTAATTTTCCATACAAGGCATAGTTTTCTTTATAGAGATGGAACTAGATGTTAAAGAAACTTCTGAAAATGGCATGATTGATAACAGAAAAGAACAAAAACATACTTTTATAATGGGACACCTTCTGTCTAAATTCAGTACATTAACATTTGCGCCATTTAGAAGACGCCCTTGTCCAGAGCGACGCACAAAAGTGCTTTGAGTCTCTAGCAATTAATAAATCTACACTGGTACGCAAGATTACAAACTTAATATAAATCAGGCTACAACTTGATTTTTACAAAGCAAAATTAGAAAGTGCTAATTTAAGTGTTTTAGAAAGAGGAAGTCATTCAACTATCGCTTAAAGCTAGCCAAGGACTCCACTGTTTGGACATCTAGGGGAAGTTCATTCCACCACCTCGGTGCCAGAACAGAGAACAGCTTGAAGTGTACTTACCTCTCATTCTGAGAGAAGGTGGTACCAGTCGAGCAGTGCTGGAGAGTCTCAGACAGCGTGGTGCAGTGCGAGGTGTGATGAGGTCTCTGAGGTAAGATGGTGCTGGTCCATTTTTAGCCTTGTAGGCAAGCATCAAACATGTTTTGAATCTGATTCGTGCACCTACTGGAAGCCAGTGAAGGGAGCACAGCAGTGGGGTGATGTGGGAGAACTTGGGCAGATTGAACATGTCATCTGCGTTTTGGATCATTTGCAGTGGACTAATAGTGTTCAGGGGAAGACCTGCCAGCAGAGAGTTACAGTAGTCCAGGCTCAAAATGACAAAAGACTGAACAAGCACCTGAGCAGCCTGTGTGGACAAAAATGATTAAATCCTTCGGCTGTTGTAGAGAAGAAATCGACAAAAACGAGCCACGTTAGCAACATGTGAAGAAAAGGACAGTTGATTGTCCATAGTTACCCCAAGGTTACGAGCAGTGGCTGAGGCGAGAGCAGAGAGTCATGAAGAGTTATTCGGAGATCTTGACCTGGAGATTAATCACCTGGGACATTCCTTTAGATTAGGTACAATAAAGATGGAGCAATAAAGATAATAGATTTTCATCATCATCATCACAAAACCTAGTAATGGAAGATCTTCTGGATGACAATCTTTCCGTCATCAATTTAATTTCGATTTAAAAAATTTTGTTTGTATTGGGCTTTTAACACTGTACACTGTCCCAAAGCAGCTTTACAGAGAGTAATAATAGAATATATGCACTGACCAAGCATAAGTTTATGGCTACCGATCAGGGATAACATTATGACCACCTGCCATTGTGTTTGGCCCCCTTTTGCTGCCAAAACTGTTCTGACCTGTCGAAAATCGATACCATTAACTTCTAAGCAATTTGAGCCACAGGAGCTCATCCGTTGGATCGGACCATACAGTCCAGCCTTTGCTCCCCACTTACATCAATGATCCTCTGCCCCCATGACCCTGTTGCCGGTTCACCACTGTTTCTTCCTTGGACCACTTTTAATAGATACTGACCACTGCAGACTGGGAACATCCCACAAGAGTTGCAGTTTTGGAGATGCTCTGACCCAGACGTCTAGACGTCACAATTTGTCAAACTCGCTCAAATCCTTACGCTCACCCATTTTTCCTGTTTCTAACACGTCAACTTTGAGGACAAAATGTTCACTTGCTGCCTAATAAATATATCTGCCCACTATCTGGTGCCATGATGAAGAGATAATGAGTAATTGTAAGTTTATTTCTAATGAGTGAGCCAGTGGCAACTGTGGCAAGTAAAAACGCCATGAGGAAGACACTCAAAAGGACAGTTCATCACTCCAGGACACATCCTGAGTCTTGTAGACTCAATAGTAAGGAGCAGTGCAGTTGTTCTGGTGACTCAGCAAATTATTCATACAATTTCTGGAACAGGAATGTTGTTCGAATTAAAGGCTTGATCAGTGATATTATGAGTCTGTTTTCAATGATTGATTTTTTTTAAAGAGAGAAAGAGAGAGAGAGAGTAAGAGATAGAAAAGTACATGGAATGACTGTTTATAGCTGCTACAATAAAAGCAATTAGAAGAACACCCTTGTTTTGTGGCGTTTGGGTCCTAAAGCTTGCCTATTAATAGCCATGTTAGTATTACTTGAATAAAACAGCTTTGATTCAAGTAACCATGTAATTCGTTTTTGTTGATTTTACGGCAGGGATTTCAAAGCTGCTGGCATTTGTCGCCAATTAGCTTACAATAACAAATGATAAAAGAGGGGGGGGGGGGGAAACTGTGAGTCACAATTAAGCATTGTCGGTAATCAAAAGAAAGAATCTGGATCAGGCTGGAAAGCTGCATCTCCAAACGACCATAGAGGAAGACAGAGGGAAGAGCAAAGGATGTGGTAGTTACAGGGTTTGGCAGCCAATACAGAAAATCCTCCAGAGGAAAGACCCAGTAACACTGAGCATCACCTCTGGTGCTAAAGCACAACGAGCACAAGTCAGAAGAGAGCTGTGAAAATGATGTCAGTGTGAAAGTGAGTAACAAGCACACCGAGTCTTTAGGAGCCTCAGAAGATTGACGATAACCAGAGATTACACTGATAGACAGAAGAATATGAGAAACACTTTATTTATACAGCTGCTATTTATAAAGCATTCCAAGAATACATTTTCTAAACAGCGTCGAATTGTTGTTGTTTTTTTACGCTTTGCAAAAATGTCATGAAATGTGGAGGTAAATTAATTAAAAAATTAAGAAATATATAAAAATGTAAATCATATACTAATAATTCAAAACTAGAATGAAATGTAAAAATTCTATTACTATTATTATTATTTTTTTTTAATTATTATTATTTTTTATTATTATTATTATTATTATTATTATTATTATTATTATTATTATTATTATTATTATTATTACCACTACTAAACAATACAATGCATATATTAAAGCAGTCCAAAAGTGTTACTAATATCAGGGATTTTTGTGGATTCCAATATACTAGAATTAACTTTTTTCTTCCCAAAATCTTGGGAATAGTTCATATATATATATATATGAATATTGTGGGATTGTTTTAATTAATATAAAGGATAGGATTTATAAGAAAGGCTATTTCAAGGATGATATTAAAATCATAATATATTTACTTGAGTCTTTTTTCAAATATTAACATTTAATATTACATTTTATACATTTATTGATTGTTATTGATTGTCTTTTTTAGCACATTATCTACAGTATCTGAGTGAGCAAGACTAACTAGCATAGCTAACATCTTTTTGAATTAAATATACTATAGGGTGTTTACTAGCAATGGTCTTAACCTTTATATTCTGTTTGGGGTCTCTGAGACCACAGAACCTTTGCAAAAAAAAAAAAAAAAAAAAAAAAAAAAAAAAAAAAAAAAATATTATATATATCTAATTTTAGTTTATTTGTTTATTTTTTTGCTACTTGTGAAAAAAATGCTGTGAAGTAAAAATGCTTCCAAGAACAATCTGTTAATATCTTATTTTTTAACAATTAACAAAATGTGTATAGTGAACAAACAGAAGAAAAATCTAAATCAAATCAATATTTGCTTTCACAACTGCCTAAATCGCTTGTGCAGTAATGTATATATATGTGAAGTTTGTGTTTATACAGTGTTCCAGAGACATTGTAAAAAATTTTTATACTTAACTTCTGTATGAGGTCTCAGGATGAATCTTTCTCTCTCACTGTCTCCTTCTTCTATCTCTATTTCTCTCTCTGATGACCCCACAATATGCCCACTCCTAGGCAGTATAGTTGTAATTTGAAGAAAAGAGAGGGGGCACAAGCTTAGAAAAAGAAGAGAACAGAGTTTTTTGATGATTTTTTCTTGTAATTCCTGTTCTATCTATCAAGCAAATCCAAATGTGCTACTGCTGAGGGTCTGAAGATATGCTTTGGTGGAAATCATTTTGATCTAAAAAGTGATTACTCTTGGATTTGATGGCAATATGGATCTTCCTCTGAGAGTCAATCCTCCTGAAGCGTCTCAAACCCATCAAGTGCCTGTTGCTCAATAATGTAGATCAAATACCTTCTCGTTTAAAAATAGATTGCTCTTTAGTGTGTAACTCTACCTGGAAGATAGAAGAAAACCAGATACGCTCTAGTCATGTTACACAGTCAAATCAGCTACAAATGCACTGCTGAGACTCTCCTGTGCCACTACATATGCTGAAGTGTATATTTTTTAGCTAGAAACAGGGAAATCCACTTCTATAAACTTCTAAAACACAAAGATCCACTTTAAGATCCAAGATAAGGATTCAACATTTTTTATATAAAATTAACACTCAAAAAGTTAACACATGTTCCAAAAATATACTATATTGTCAAAGGTTTGCGGACACCTGGCCATAATATTCATGTGCTTTTTGAACATCTCATTCCACATTTGCTGTTATACTAAACTCCACTCTTCTGGGAAGATTTTGGAAAGTTTTTGTTGAGATCTGTGTAAAATTCAGCCACAAGAGTTGTAGTAAAGTCAGGTACTGATGAAGTTGAGGTGAGGAGGCCTGGGGTATCAGCATTCCAATTCATCCCGAAAGGTGTTCATAATGGTTGAGCTCAGTGTCCTACATCAGGCCACTTGAGATCTTCCACTCCAACCAATCTAAAGCATATCTTCATGGTATGATAAATTTCTTAAAAGACAATAATAATTTGTAATTATTTGGCTGATAACAAGCCCTTAAATGGAAGCGGGATTAAAAAAGCAGTTCTTGGGCCATTTCTTTTTTTACCTAGGAGTATATAAAGATACAGATGTGATGCTTATGCAAACTTAGGTGAGAGGTCCAAAGTTGAAGCAACAGCACACGTTTGGAATGCTCATACTAAAAACCTTCTTTCGGCTTCTCACGTTAGGGGTCGCCACAGCGGACCATCCGCATGTTTGATTTGGCACATGTTTTTACGCTGGATGCCCTTCCTAACGCAACGCTCCCCATTTATCCGCACTTGGGACCGGCACTAAGGCTTGTGCAACCCTAATGGCTGGGGTCGGTTCCCTGACTGGGGATCGAACCCGGGCCGCAGCGATGAGAGCGCCGCATCCTAACCACTAGACCACCAGGGAACTAGTGGAGCAATATTTCAGCAGAGTTTTTTTAATATCATTGAGTGAGTATTTTTTTGTCATTTGGTGTGAAATGACAAAATTGTGAACAAACAAATCAGCAAAGAATATTCCTGGAACAGAGTTGTGTTGCTTCAAATAGAGAGGATAAAGAACCTTCCTAGATCAGTCACTTTTGACTATTGTCATGAAGCTCCAAAATCAGCCTGAAACTTTTACTGAAGCAACTCTAAACTGTACAAGTCTGTATTAAATGTCCTGTGTGTAAAATGGAAATTGAATTGAATATAAAACGAATTAATTGTAAAATGCCCAATTTATTTGCAAAAACACATAAATCCGTTGCAAATCTTGTGCATGAACACAAACCTAAACCGAAATGAGTGATTACAACCTCGAATGCCTACAAATGAAAGATATTGAGTGCTGTGAAAGGTGTATAAATACACAAATCCTAATGATCGTGAATGTGAAACAGGTGCACAAAATAAACAGTTCATTGAGGTGCAGTGGCTTCTGGGAATCAAAGTCCATGTCTATATTTCTGACAAAAGCCTTGCTTTAGTGTTACCTCCATCCATCATCATAAGTGGCATCATTGCTAGATTGCAAGATTTAAGAATTCACATGATTTAGCGAATAAGCTAGGTAATGGAACTAGCCGGTTACTTAACTCCAATAGAATTTGGTTAACCTAAATAGATGTTTGTAAATGATTGTTTCAGAAATATAGAATTAACACTGGAGGTGGATTTCACTTCAGTATAGCTCAGCCAGAATAGAAAATCCACTGTAATCCTTTACTTTAAAATTAAAAGTTATTTTTAACATTGTATTTCCATAAAAAAATTATATATATATATTTATATAGTTCCCTGACTCAGCTGTCCCCAAACTTTCAAGTGCCACGGACCGGTTTAATGTCAGACAATGTTTTCACGGACCGCCCTTTAAGGTGTGGCGGATAAATACAACAAAATAAAATGATACGATTATAAAAACTGGTATTTTCTAAATATAATAATAAACATGAATCCACTGTGTTGTTGTTTGTTCATTTTCCTCGCTTGGGGGTTTGAATTTAGCGGTAATGTATTATGTGTTAGCAGCCGGAGCCCCTTTAAGAAGGTAGCGGATGGATGTAAGACATGTGACCGAGGCATCATGACATACATCAAGAGTGAGTCATACACAGATGTGGCGAAGAGAATCCGTAATTTTCCAAAATAAAACATCGTTCAGAATCAGATAATGAATAAAACTGAAATAATGTAAGTTATGTATTCTCTCTTGCCGGTCCGTGGCCCGGGGCTTGGGGACCACTGCCCTAACTGACACCAGTAAGACATTTGTTTCACCACATGAGAAATCACAGACAGGCAGAAAGAAATGCTCAGAAACACCTGCCAGCTGTTTGGCCTGCCGATGTCAGACGGAGCCCAGCAGTGAAAAAGTACCGATCTTTGTCGAGTCCGATCCACACGCATCCCGATCCCCAAGCACCTTCCAGGTGCAGTAGTGTGGTGGAAACATGCGTGTAGGAAAAGTGATCGCGGCTTTGATCAGTATGTTTTAACAAAGCTGAGTGAGTGGGCTGAAATCAGAGAACGACCAAAAAAAAAAAACAAAAAAAAGAAAGAAAAAAAAAAAATGTCCATGTGCTTTGGTTAATCTGTTCATTTAAGCCAAGTGTGAAAGGGTGGAAGAAAAAAAAGCGACTATTTCATAAAGCACAGAATTTGGGCTTTAATTTAAAAAGCGGAGCCATTCTGACTCGACTCAATTATGTAAATCACAGGTGAGTGACGGTTAATGGGACAAGTGTGTGAAACGAGTGAGTAAAGGTAAGTGGAGTTGGAATCAACGGTCCCAGGAGGTCTCGCTTGCTCTTTCTCTCTCGCCCTTTCTTTCTCTCTCGCTCTATTAAGATGGTGGAGCGAGAGTGAGTTTTCTATGCACTGAGAAGCATGCGCTGGTGCAAACTAGGGGCTAATCCGTCCCCCGCTGCGTGCCTTCCCCAGAGGTCTAATGCTCGACGCTTGGCGAAACAAAGCCTCCACCAAACCCACCACAGCCTCTGCCTTTGGTGGCACACACACACACACACATACACACACCAAATCTCCATTACCTGATCGCTGGCAAGGCCCAGAGGCCACACACCCTGTCAATCAATACAGATGTCTTAGATCTCCTTTCTTACACTGGGCTAGAATGCTTTATAAGCGAATCAAGCCATATAAATATGTTTCCATCGTAGAGAGTTAGATTAAGCTGTATTCGATGGAGATAACGCTCATGAATTTACCACGCATAAGCTGTTTTCTTTATTGACTTTAGGGTCTTATTCATTTTTATTGTGAAATATTCCCCGACCTCTTCATTTGGCTCTAATCAGTTTTCCTTGTCTGGGTAAACTGTATAATTTAGTAAAGGAGGTGTAATTCCATTTCCTCAACATGAGCTGGTACACCAAACCCCGTGCACTGGGGGACTGCACACATTCTTCATCACAGCGATTCAGAGCCTGCCTCAGCTAATTCTGTTTAGCTTAGATTAATAAAACGTAGAAAGATGTTTTTTTTTTTATATATAAATAGCTGCTTGAGCTTAGACAGATAGATATTAAAGCCTGGCAACTCAAGCATGGATTTTTCTTTTGGTTTAATTTTTTTTTATTTTTTAGTGTGTTGAGTGTGTAATGAGCACTGACAGGTACAGTATCTGTCTCCCATTTACACCTAAATCTTTCAATCAACCTTTTTTTTTTTTTTGTATCTTTTTTTTTAATCAATTGTTGTTTTTCTCATGTGCCACTGTGTGTTATCTTTATTATTGTTTCTCAGATGGACACTGTCTGATTTATTGTCTGATATCAAGTATAGAGCATACAAACACGTTAAATAATACACTGTATCCCTTCGTCGTTTGTTCGTTAATCCATCCATCCATTCATTCATCTATTCATCCATCCATCAATTCATTCATTCATTTATCCATCCATTGATTCATTCATTGAATCATACATTCATGTGTTTATTCATTAATTCTTCAATCCATTTGTTCATTGATTCATTCATCCATCCATTCATTTATCCATTCATTTGTTTATTCTTTCATTCATCCATTAATTCCATTGTTCATTCATTTGTGCATTTGTTCATTCTTTCTTTCCTTTGTTCATTCATTCATCCATTCATTCATTCATTGACCCAGTCATTCATTTTTGTACATTTTGCCTCATTTATCCATTCACACATACACCCATCAATTCATCCACCCATCCATCTATTCATTCATCTTTACAACCATCATCCATCCATCCATCTATCTATCCATTCATTTGTTCATTCATTGATCCATTTATTCATTTATTCTTTCATCCATTTATCCATTTATCCATCAAGTCAAGTCAAGTGTATTTCTATAGCGTTTTTTACAATGGACATTGTCTCAAAGCAGCTTTCATCCATCCATCTATCCATCCATCTATCCATTCATCCATCCATCCATCCATCCATCCATCCATCCATCCATCCATCCATCCATCCTCAGTAAGCAGGTTTCTTCTTATTGTCAGTATGGATCATTAAATCCTAAAACATTATACACAGAAGTCAAGTCAAGCAGACTTTTATTGTAATTTCAACCATATACAGTACACACTGAAAACAAAACAATGTTCCCCAAGGACCAAGGTGCTACATAAAGCAACATGAAATAACACAAAAGAACACAAAACTACACAAACTAACTAGGAGACTATATGAAGTGCATGTGTGTGATATGTAGTATCAGTAGTAAAGCAGTAGACACGGGGACACTGCAGCACGTATCAGTACAGTAGATTTGTGCAGATAAATGATCTATATAATAATAAGTACTTTACATGTGAACACTGAATGTTTAAGCAGCAGAAAAAAAAAAATTGTACAAACAATTAATAAGTTCATTCATTGTGTGTGTGTGTGTGTGTGTGTGTGTGTGTGTGTGTGTGTGTGTGTGTGTGTGTGTGTCAGGCCAGTTCCTTTGTATTGAGTAGACAAATAAATTGTGTAAAGAAACCGTTCCACAGTCTGGTATTGAGGGCCCGAATACATTTCCTTACCTATTTCCAGGTGGCAGAAGAGTGAAGAGTGTGTGTAAGGGGTGTGTGTGAGGGGTGTGTGTGGGTGTGTGTGATCAGCCACGGTGTTGTTAGCTTTGCAGATGCAGTATGTTGCGTAAGCAGCGTGTTATGTGAATTCAGCATTAGAAATTCAGTGCATAGATTTTGTAGCTCTGCAACTTTCACTTTTTCACTTTTGCCTTTTATATTATTATTATTTTTTTTATTATAAAGTCATAATTGCTAGCTAGTTAACAATGCTGGTTGAGTCAGCTAAATGTTTGTAGCTAATTTCTGTTTTGAATCCACACGTCACACTTGCTGACGCTGAGAATGGCTACACCTGGACTTCCTGACGGTACTGACGATTACTGTTGATGATTCAAATTGTGGAATGGCTCAGGATTATAGTTGCTATAAACAGATTTTCACTCAAATCTTCAGCAGTAAACAGCTGATAGCCAATGATGGAACTGATGAGGCTGGTTTATAAATGATAAACTTACAGGGATTAATTTAAAATGCTAATCTTTGTAAAGCTGAATCAAGACAAAGTACAAGCAAATTTGAGACAAAATGAAACAAAATTCAAATATTTACAGGAGGAAAACGGATAACTAATAATTATTGAATGGTCTAAAACAATACATTCTTATGTTGCTTGTATCAATTAAGTGCAAATTTCATAATAAAATAGCTGAAAAATCATTTAAAAACACTTGTTTCATTTTAGCTTGTATTGTCAGAAGTTACAAAGCCGAGGTGCCCCCTACACATTATTCATCACACTGTAACAAACCGTCCCATCTCCCTCCCTTTAAACCGTGTACAAAATGTGTTTAGCCTAATATTTTCTCCTCTGCTCTTTCCTCAGTAAAAATATGATGCCAGGTGAGCTTGTGTCTCAGCATTGGAAGACGTTTCTCGTTCCACTAATTTGCTCTCCTTGTACGCATCTGACTGCGCAAAGTCCCTGCACAGCGGCGTAACAATTATATCCAGGTGCACGAATTCGATTCAACAAATGCTAGGCGGTTCTTTCCAGGTTTTAATGCACCCCCTCCCATTTCTCTTCCCTTTGGAATAGACTCAACCAGATGCCCTTTGGAAAAAAAAAAGAAGAAAAAATGCCACATGTGACAACAGAACTTGGGTAATAAAAAAACAACATTCTGAAGCTCTTCCAAAAACTTGAAAGTCATAAACCATTAAATCACATTGTCTGTTACGATAATTGGAAAGGCAGGGAGCAGAGAGAGAGAGAGTCCCCGGAATATTCCTGGAGATAATGGGACATGCTAATGAGCATGAAATCGAGCCAAAGTAACGATTGAGGAAAAGGTGGCTTGTACTATATTGGGGAAATTGGGAAAGGAAAAAGGCCGGAGGTGGGTTATCTGTCTTGAACGTCCACAGCGTCAGGTTGAACTGTAACACTGTCTTCACTCAATATATGGAGGTTGATTTGAGGCTCTGGTGACCACAGTGGCGAGTGAGTTTATGGTGCACCGCTTGGCCTAGGAACTTCAGCTATGTCCTGCTGAATTTAGATTCCGTTGCCCGGGTGGCCTACTGAAAATATGACACATGGGGCGTAAATAACCATGTCTTTGCTGAGCCGGAAAAAAATCCAGCAGCATTCCAAAGTGTTTGTCTAACTTCGTCTGTGGGGTTTAGAGGAAGTGTTGCATATTTCTTTCCTTTTTTCGTCTGAATGACAGGACACAGAGGTACTGTGTGAGGTGTGGGAGTATATATGAAGCTTTAATGAGAGTAAAGTCAGGTGGTTAGGAGAGCCAGATTGCTGTCTCTTTGCCAAGAGCTCTCACACTTTGATGTGTGTGGAGTGGGGGGTGAGGGTGAGGGTGGGGTTGGGGGTGGTGTTGTAAGAGGCAGTGGGACTGTTGATGAGTAATTGATGTAAAACCCTGCTGGTAAACGTGCTCTCCATAATCACTCAAAATGTTTGCAGATGTGCATTAATTACTCAAACATAATTAACTTTTAGCCATAAATATTACTTTGCCAATATCTTAAAGTGCGTTATGTGTTATTAAAAAAAAAATCCCATGGGAAGTCCTAGGGAGAAGGAGAAGGCTCTGTCATCGAAGACAGACTATATCCCAGGTTCCACACACACACACACGGTTGATGGGATTGTCAGGAGTCTCAGGTCAGGAGAGGAGCACGCTGAGAGCAGAAATTGACTTTGGCGTGTCGAAGTAATGTAGTTGTGTAGAGCGTGATCTCCTCCATGTTAGTGCATAATGTGGGCCAGGATTTTGCTTCGCCAGACGAGCAGGTTGCAAATATTAATTTAGTAGAGACGAAGATGTAGTTTTGAAGAATCGAGTCAACTGAATCGATTCAGATTGGTGTTGATTCATTGTCTGTAATGACGGCTCTGACAATAGGGTTGGCTGGTATACAAATCATAAGTAATTTAAATTTTAGCTCATCGTTTCTATAGTAACAGTTCATAAACAACATACAGATACAGAACACAGTATAGAGCTAAGCATGCAGTGTGCATTTCTGTGACCATTTTCATTATAAATATAAATAAATAAATAGGGAAGAGGCGACATTTAAACCTTGCACACAACAAATTTATTCACAACATCCTTTTCTTTATTCAGATATATATATATATAAATTAAACTCTACTAAAAAATTATTTTCATTTTAACATTCGGTTTACTGATGCGCAAGTCTCAAATCGAGCACCAAAAATCCACCATGATGCGCACATCCGGCAATTAAAACCATCCGAGTGGAAACATAGCAGAAGTAACGTTTGGTGTCGTGATGATGTACGTAATTTAAAACACTGTAATTACTTTCAAACATTTACAAGTATATTTTGTCTTCGTGCCCGATGTTGAGTACGATTTCACTAATACTAAACATACAAATAAACATACATTTTAAAAAATCATTCATATTTATCCATGGCCATGTTGATTAGAGTATGAAAAGTTTTCATATTAAAACTTATCAATTTAAGGTAAATTTTAAAGAGAGAAAAATGAGCGATTAAGTTGCGATTAATCACAAATTAACTCATGACAGTCATGTGAGTTATCGCAATTAAAATTGTATCAATTGACAGTCGTTATATATATATATATATATATGAGCTGTCAATTGATAGAATTTTTACTTTGTATAAATGTAATTCTACACACACACATACATACACACACACATACACACACATGCACATATATATATATATGTGCGTGTGTGTAGAATTACATTTTCTCATCAGTTGAACTAGCAGCCCCTGTGCGCAAAGTAAACACCTTGAAGATATGGTTTACATGAGCTGGAGAAAAAGATCTTGACCTTAATCCTATTGAACATGTTTGAAATAAATGTGAACACTGACTGCACTCGAGGCCTCCTCACTTACTTACCTACATCAGTACTTGACTTTACTACAGCCGTTGTAGCAGACTGACCACAATTCACCACAAGCACACTCCACAAATCTAGTGAACATCTTCCCAAAAGAGTGGAAGATATGCATTAGGCAGACACTCATACAGAAGACCTTATAATTATTTCTATACAATTGGGGGTTAAAGGTCTTGCTCAGAGGTTCAGCAGTGAAAGCCTGGTGGAGCTGGGTTTAAAACTATGATCATCGAATCCAAAGACACCTTAAAAAACAGGTAACCACTGAGCTACCACTTGACTATATAGTAGCTTGTAGTAATAAAATTCACCTACTTTGAAAGAAATAGCAAAAAGTTTCACTTGCTAATGATTTAAATGAGCCCGTGTTAAACTATAAAGCATTTTAAAACAAACCTGGAGTTTAACCAAAACTCTTTTTGACATGACAATTGGCCATGTCCTTCAACTGACTATTATATTATGCTCATTGACATGACTGGGTCTAAAATATAATTTTCTCCCACTCATAAAGTACTAATAACTTATAAATATATCACTCTACATTTGCCACAATCAACTCCTATTATATTTGACTCAGACTCATTCAAAGGGCTGGACGATTTTTTAATTTTTTTATTTATTTGACAATGCAAATCAAATTTTATTTGAACAAAGCGAGTCCACGTTTCACTTCAGCAAGCTCGTGTAATTGTATAAATGTATAAAAATGCAGATAGCGTAACCCGGGGAGTCTTGCTTAATCTCATTCCCACAGAACACACACCCCAGGACTCCTGAGGTTCGGTCTCTCGCCTTTATTTCATTTAGAGAATAAAACTCTTCTCATCTCATCTCCTTTACTCTCTTGCCATGCTTCTTGTTATTAAAATGTCCCACAAAGAATCGTTTATTGAAACAAAATTCGAAAAATTAAGGACAAATGTGTTTTTCAGGACTTTTCTTTGCATTTACAGCCACTTTCACTTTATTCTTATTCACTAATAGAGCCGTGGATTTAAAGGAGCTCCGTGTACTTTCTGAATGGTACGCCGCTTGATTTACGGTTTATAAAGCCATTAAATTAGAACATGGCAAGTTATTTATGAGTTACTGAAACCATAACATGGAGGAATGTCTTCCTGGCACAGTGTTCAGAGTACACCATTCTGCACTCCGGTTTCTATTAATAACCCACAACCGTGTTCCAGAGCATTGATGATATTATTTTACAGATACGCACACATTATGGGCAGTAGTTTTCCTTTAAAAACTTTATTTTTTTTAAATACAACAACTCTTTTCACTTTTCTGGGACAAACAGCTGCTAAAAATTTAGTTTAGATGAAGTAAAATGGATAATGAAATTGAATTTTTAGAAATTTTGTTTGTGATATCATTATTTTCTTCAGACAAAAGCTTTTAATTTGCGGTTTATTCAAGATATTAATTGTCATGATTTTATCAAGTGTGTGTGTGTGTGTGTGTGTGTGTGTGTGTGTGTGTGTGTGTGTGTGTGTGTGTGTGTGTGTGTGTGTGTTATCCACTGTGCAAGTGAACTGAAACTAATGTTATGGCATGCACTACAAAGCAAAAATGAAAGGAAAAAAATCCTTTCTCTTGCTTGCTAGACAGTAAATTCTAACTTTATATATTTCCAAATTCATTTGATTTTGATGGAAGAAAAATGGCTGATTTACATCAATACTCAATCCTAAATGCACACTCTTTCCTAAAATGAATTCAATGGACTTATCTTGCACCACATGCAAGGTGACACCAAGCAAATCACGGTTATGGTATTTTGATGTGTTATAATAATAATAATAATAATAATAATAATAATAATAATAATAATAATAATAATAACTGACCTAAATGTGACCTTCAGAATAAATTTTGTAAAATGCATTCTGTCCTTCTTTTACATCAGTAGATTTGAGATCAGTAACAAATTATTTATATAAATATGTTGACACCTGAGCATAAGATCTCATTCCACATTCAGTCCCTATTTGGTGAAATAATAACTTCCACTCTTCTGGGAAGATGTTCCACTAGATTTTGGAGTGTTGCTTGTAGAGGTTTGTGCTCATTCAGCCACAAGGGAGGTGGTAGCTCAGTGGTTAAGGCATTGGGCTTTGGATCACAGGTTCAAATCCCACCACCACCAAGCTGCCACTGCTGGACCCTTGAGCAAAGCCCTAAAACCCTTCCCTGCTCAGTTGTAAGTCGCTCTGGATAAGGGCGTCTGCCAAATGCCACAAATGTAAATGTAAAGTCAGGAAGTGATGTAGGTGAGTTGAGGAGGTCTGGGGTGCAGTCAATGTTCACATTCATTCCAAAGGTGTTCAATAGGGTTGAGGTCAGAGCTCTAAAGCAGGAGATCTTCTACTCCAACTCATGTAAAGCCCATCTTTATGGAGTTTGCTTTGTAGGCAGAGACATTGTCACGCTTGAACTGGTTTGGTTATGGCAAAATATAATGCTAAGACATAATCTTTTAACAAGTTATTGAATGTTTACTAGCAACACTCATTGTTTCTGATCCATTCTGGATAGAATCAAGTCAGACGACACATAGCGAATTGTTTTTTTCCTCCCAGATGAGCCAGTCATGCATGTGGAGGCTGCTAAACTGTTCATGAACTCTTCACAAACACAAGCTGCTGCTTCCTAATGACGGATTTGGAGTTGGAGGAAAGTTTGTCACAACTAGGGTTGGGCAAAAATACATCAAAATGTATAAAAAAATACTAAATACCTTAACTTTACGTGTATCAAAGTAAACTACTGTATTTTTGTATTTTAAAAATACTAAAAAATACTTTTACAAGGGAACATGACGTTTGGAAACTTTCCATCATTTGGTCTATTTGATTTGTTCCTTCATATTTACACTGACTCAGTTTATTAAGTAAACAATGTTTGATAGCAGCAGCTTTTCTCTGGTCGAGTCACACAATAAATCTGACACAGGCAACCAGTTAACAGATTCAATATTTACATACATAATCCCTGTGATCTCCCAAATGAAGATTAGTTTTAAAGTAACCTACAGTTTAATGTTAAACAGTTTGTGAATGAATCAAAATTGTATCCTAATTTAGTAACTTGGTGTTTGGTAACGAAGGGCGACTTTACCTCAGAAACACAGACTCAATAATATACAAGTCATTCATATGAAGACGAGTGACGGCACCTGCATTCATAGCAACTAGTTTCTAACTAATTCATCAATTGTTTCTTAATCATAAATATAATAATATAATATGTTGTACAATATTTGGCAATAAAATGTAATTGGACGCCTATTTGCAATCTGGCAGCCTGCATGTTTCTTACATTCACCACCTTCTTCCATATGGAGGCATTTTCTGTTTTGATCTCAACAAGTCTGAGCGAAATACTGAATAGGCACCAATCAGAGGCCGAGTTTTTATGATGTCACCATGTAGACTTCTTACATAGTATTTTACAGTATTTTAAAACAACAAAACTCTAAATTTTTATCAAACCTATCAAATACAAATTACAAAATCCTCCTATTTTAGATTTGAGATACATATTTGAAATATATGTTTCATAAATACTGCATGTCCCCTGGTCACAACTCTGGTGCAGTGGTCTGCTCTAAAATTAACAAGGATGAAGGATGAAGTGAATAATAATAATAATAATAATAATTAATTAATAATAATAATAATAATAATAATAATTATATATATATATATTCTTGATACAAATTACAGCATGATGGTGATTATATGTTTTAAATACATAACCAAGAAATGGTTTGGTGTGTCATTGTTTAATTCATTCCATTGTCATGTAAATCAAACCTACATATAAATACTGAAACCTACAACTAGACACAACAGTGAATTTAATATCAGCTTTTATTTGTCAAGAATCATGTATTCTTTCTTTCTTTCTTTCTTTCTTTCTTTCTTTCTTTCTTTCTTTCTTTCTTTCTTTCTTTCCTTCATTCTTTCTTTCTTTCTTTCTGTCTTTCTCTCTCTCTCTATATATATATATATACAAATACATACATACACACCTAAAGTTTTCAAGAAAGAAAGAAAGAAAGAAAGAAAGAAAGAAAGAAAGAAAGAAAGAAAGAATACATGATTCTTGACAAATAAAAGCTGATATTAAATTCACTTGTGGTCTAGCTGTAGGTTTCAGTATTTATAATAAGGTTTGAACAGTCTTGTTTTCAGTTATACCAGAGCAATGTTGAATATATGAATAAATATCTCTAATATGATTGGTCAAAAGTTGTTAATTACTTTTCTAGATCCACAGATTGGACAGTATTTCAATATACGAGATCTGCTGTACAGATTTTAGTTATATTATTATTAATTATAATTTAGGGACCCGTACAGTATATCATCCGATTAAAAATTATTATTATTATTAATATTATTATTATTATTATTATTATTATTATTATTATAATTATTATCATCATTATTATTTGACCAAATATAAACAAATACTGTATGGATATTTATTCAATTGTTTGTTTGATTATTAGAGGTGTTGCTTGTTTTTTTTTTTGTTTAATTTTATCCATGTGATTTATTCCTAATATTTATAGCATATTCAACATTATAGATTATATTTAAGCTTTATTTTTTATGTTTATGGCTCTTGTAATGCACATGACAACATGAAGTAACTTGGGTTATGGTTTCTATTAGCATCATAGTTAGAACATAAGTATTTCATTGGGTTTTTTATTCTGTCATGCTATATACACATTTTAAATTGTCAAGCTAAATAATTTTAGATTATTGTTATACATTATATTATTTAAAAAAAAGGGTTTAAAGCACAGTTTAAATGTAGACCACATGCATAATAATCTATTATATTATAAAGTTATTGTAGAATATATTTTGTTATTATTAATTATTTAATAAAATATATTGCCATTTGGAGCACTGCTTATAACGCATTTGTTAAAAACAATACATTATAAAAAGTGCTTATAACACATTTTATGACTGTTATATCATCTCAATCGTATCACTCTGCAAAAGAAGCTTAATATTATAATGTTAAAAAACACTTCTTATAGATTTAAGAAAAAGATTTGCAATGCATAATAAAGATAGATGAAGTGTAACGTGTTTTTAGAAAGAAGTTATAACAATGTTTAAAATGTCTTTCATGCTTTATAACATGATATAAACGTTTTAATAGTTTATTATAATTACTATGTAACTGTAATTTTTTTTTATGCTTCACAATATGTATCTATATCTAATGCTATAACAGTGTATCTATAAGTAGATAAAATCTTCTTTATGACATAAAAACCTCATAAATGGTAAATTGTGGTGTAAGCGGAATAAAGCAGTTCAGGATATGATGTGATGTTTTACATCATTACATCACATCCTTATCAAATACCATAAAATATTAGTAGATTATAGGTGGTCGAATCGGAGTGTTCCCACCTTCTCACAGCAGCTGCCTCGAAGAGCTTGCAGAAATCTGACACGTATTAAATTGTGACATTCAAGATAGTTTTGAAGAATTCCAACTATTTGTTGTCTTCTGTAGCAGCATCTGCGAATATTTCCCAGCTTTGTCTTCACAGGCCTTTGGAGCCAAGCAGGATCCCTTGTTACCTTTATGCGTAACAGATGCTTCGAAAGCCTTGTAAGAGTTCCACATATTAATTTTGCCAGCCAAACCTGTGACCTTGCGCCGACCACTCTCGGCAAAGAGACGTATCGGCAACCTTGCGCACGCTATAATAGTCGCTACAGCGATAGTTTATCACGGTGTGATTCAGTGCACTTTGGTTAGGTGGGGAATTTCCTGCTCAGTAAAACATAGCCAAGTGATCCAGCAAGAGCGATACACGTGGCTACGTGACCCAGCTGTCCTTCAGAGATTATGAAAGAAGCCCTGGCTTTTCACCGCAGCCAGCTGGAAAAGTTCCTGGACCAAAATTCCTGCCATGGATTCGTTCCATCTTGTGGATGTCCGTTACCCCCCCATCCCTCCAATCCCTCCACCCCTCCAAGTCTCGTGCAAAGAACTGAGGAGAAAATAAATATATAAATAAGTCAATACATTGTTAAAGTGTACATATGGTGCATGTAGTAGTGGAACAATCCGCCAGGGTGCTGCTCTTGAATTCGTTCAGAGCCATCGGAGAATCAATAACGTGATGGACTTGAATCAAACAACAGGGACTCCTGTTGTCATTGGTGAAGGGCAGATTTTTGTTTTCTTCCAAAGACAGATGCTGATGGAAACACACATTCTGTCTCACGCTGTGGTGAGGCGACGAGCACTCTTCCCCCAGACGTCTGAATGTGAGCATCTTACCCACAAAGCATTGTTTGTTCTCTTTACATTTATTATTATTCTTTTTTTTTTGGGGGGGTGCACTTTTACAAGAATGAACTTTATTAGCATTCAAAATTGCTATCATTACCCACATGTAACACAGCAATTTAAACTTAAAAAACACACATTAATAATGCAGCGACTGTTTAGAGGTCAGGTTCATGAAGAGTTTATGTTCTAAATTACTTCTGGATTTCTGGTGTAAAAAAGCAACCTTTCTAAAAATGCCCGTGGAAAGAAAAAAAATGATGGCCGTGCTCTGCCAGTGCAGGTGCTAAAAACAATTAGTAATTAATTAGAGCAAAGAGAAAGAAACATAAAAAATGGCTGCCACCTGGACCAAGCCAAAGCATTCGGGGACGATAATTATCAATCATGCTCTGGTTGGCGAATACGCATCGCTAATGCTCCTTATGTTTTCCACATTTAGTGTAGTCCTCACAGTCGTTTTCATATTTAGGAATAATGTTTACTGCAGTCTATATAGAAACGTGGATCTGAAAAATTGGTGACTGCAGTAAAAAGGAATATAAAAACCTCTTTTATTTCATAAATAATTCATACGCGGTGTTTATGTTAGTCGTTACTAAACATACACATGTAATATGAAGGAAGTTAAATCTCAACATAACTACCGAATGTCGTTAGGTCGGTTACGGATATCTCTCCTGCCGCTTATGTTTTATTTGAGAACAATGCACTGCTAACACTGTTCAAATCATCATGGGGATTTAATAGCTCTATAATGATGTCTCTGAGAACATGTTCTCAAGGCCGAAAAAGCTCTCACTCTATCTAACAGAATAAGGAATTGGATTGGAGCTTTGTTGATGCCTGGGTCAAAGATTTTTCTCCCAAATTCCCCTTTTATTTGCAACCGAATACACATTCATAACAAATATATTGTATTAAAGATGTCCAGTGTGATAAATATTATAGATGAAAGGACATCAAGAGGGATATATCAGTATTTTTGTAACCCTTATGTCAGGAATATATCCAGGAACCCTGGATTGTTGGAGATGGGAGCACAAACTTTTGAGAACAAGCATCTTTAACAATCTAGAAGAATATGTTATACTTTAGGCATATATCATTACACATTTTAATATAATTATTCAATGAAAAAAGACATTACGTTTCATTGTATTGTTAATTATGCATTATGAACTGTGAAGCCTTGTAAGTAGTGTTCATTAACACATAATAACTCATTAACACATAATAACTCCTGTAAAATAAAAAATCTGTGTGTCTTTGCTTTGTAATAGATAAAAGATTATCAGAATATCATAGTAGAAAGTTTTTACCACTTCAGAAACTCGTTGTGTTGTTTGTTTTCAGCAGTACACACTCTAAGCCTTATAATACATCATAACCATGGCCGTGTATTAAATAAATAATTATACTGATGATTAGTATTTCTTATAAATGCATTATAACAGGTTATAAAAAATATACATCATAATTTATGTTGAACCGATTATTATCATGGTTATAATGCATTCATAGGCAAGGATAGAGTTATGAATGCATTATAATGCATAACTGTGATATTCGTTGGGATATATGTAAAACTGGATATATGTAATTATTTAGTAAATGCATTTTGCTTTTTAAGTGTGCATTATAAATGGTTTATAGTTTGGTTAATGCATTATAAGCAGAGTTTATAACACATTATAACAGTGATATCAGGGTAAACAATCTTTTATACACTGCCTTATAAGATCTTTTCTATACCAGAGACATTATCAGGAAGTCACACTACGAGAATTCTGGCTAACACTTTCTATAGACTTCACCACATTTATACCAATGCATTCATAAGGCATTATACATATCTAGTATAGCAAAAAGTATCACCATTTATACTATTCTCTATAATGCAGCTATAATAATTGTAGAATAAATAAAACAGTATATGGCCATTAAATCTTCTCATAATGTACTGTTCTAAGTGACGTCTGGTGATATGACATGCTACGTACACTATTTATAATATATCATGTTAAAATGACATAGAAGATAATAAGTATGAGTTATGAAGTCCAATGATATAATGCCTTATTACATGATGTGAATATGTTTATAGTATGATGCTATGTGCACAATTTAGAATGCATTATGTAAAAAATACAAAGTAAATCAAATGTAATACATTTGAATATACAACTACTGACTGTGTATAATGCCTAATAATGCTTTATTACATGATGTATAGTATATAGTATATATATTTATAGTATATTATTTGACCTTAATACAAAATGGTACTGAACTTCTTTGATGTCATCAATTTTTTGTTGTTGTAAACAGTACCTATAATGCATTTATAAATTATGCATTATAACCAAAGCTATAAACTATACACACACATATATATGCATGTAAATGTAACTATATATTAATATGTATATTCATGTGCATTTATATGTGTATTAATAAATGACTATCTATCTATCCTTCTATCCTTCTATCCTTCTATCTATCTATCTATCTATCTATCTATCTATCTATCTATCTATCTATCTATCTATCTATACTTATATAATTATGTAATATTCAAGGCCTTCAGTCTCAGTAGATTGAAGCAAGGGGGTTGAGAGGGCTTTTAGGTAACATGACATGACATGACATGACATGACATAAGCATGTTGATTCTGCTCATACTCACATGTCTTGCTGGGTTTTATTCCTCTTATACCACAGCAATTAGCTTTTATTGTATGTGTTAAAGCTTTTCTCCAGGCATATTTACATGTAATTTTAACACCTTCACAACTATTTGGTTCCTGTTATTGCTTATGTTGTAGCAGCTGGAAACAATCACTTCTTCACTTCCTCTTGTTCCTATAGAAATAATATACATTAGACCTCAATGTAAACCTGTGATTTGAATTACAGCTGCAACTGCTCTCAAAGCAGCTCTTACAGAAAACAAATCACCTTCCGACCAATCCAATTTAAGCATTCGATAGCTCTGTGCTATAAAAGTTACAAATTATGGACAAAAGTATTGGGATACCTGACTTTTCCATCCCCATGTGTCTCATCCTCAAACCACAGAATTGGAGGCATAGAACTGTATGAAGGTGCTCTTTTTTATGTAGTAGCATTGAATTATTCCACTCACTTGTACTACTAGAAACAAATCTGTCCCAACATAACAATACCCCTGAGAACAAAGCCGGCACCATGAATATAGAGTTTATATGGTTTAACCTCAACCCTACTGAACACCTTGGGGATGAATGGAATTCTGACTGCACCCCAGGCCTCCTCACCCTACATCTTGTTGCTGAATGAGTCCAAATCTGCACAAGCACACTCCAAAATCTAGTGGACAGCTTCCCTGAAGAGTGGAGGTCCTTATAACAGTACATGAGAAGTAAGTGTGGGATGAGATATTCAAAAAGCACATGAGACGGTTGATAAACTTGTGTCCGTAATGTATAAAATGTATGTAGATTATATTAAAACACAATTTTTTTTTATAATTTACACTACATTAAAACATTTCCTGTAACAAATTATAAACCATGGAATAATAAAACGTTCCGACTGGCAGTTAGCATTTTTAACACAGTTAAGGGTTTTCCTGGTGGCCCTTATGTATCTCATTTGAGGATGGCATTGCAAATTAAATCACTTGATTGCACAGATCATAATTAGCCATGCATTTCTGCATTACCCATAGCATGTGATTGAATGGCAACATCGTTCTCTTTTTGTTCACGCTCTAATCCCAGGTATAACGACTCGTGAGTATGAGGGTGAAGAATCTCTATGTTTGAAGCAGAGTGTGACAGACATGTTAAGACACATACGCATGCGATTTCTTCCTTGATTTTGTCATAATCGAGTGTATAATTTCATTTCACAGAATCTGGGAAAAAAAGAGCTCAGATTAGACACAAAGTGAAATATTTGCCCTGTGATGGCGGTTCTGACGTAGAGGCATGTCTGATGCTGAAATCAGCACTTCAGTGTCTAATTGTTAAAAAAAAAAAAAAAATAGAAAAAAAAAAACTTTCACTTCTACGGTTCATTGCACGATATTAATGAGGTCAGTGATTATGTTAATTGGGCGAATTGTTTACGGCATATTTTAATTAGTTCTCTGTGTTCACTTCTAATCAATTTTTTTTTTTTTTTTAAGAAAAATGTCTGATGTCTGATAACGTGTTATTTCACATAAAGCAGTATTTCTGAATAAACCTTGGAGCCGTTGTGGGTTTGATAATTACATCATCTATGATGGGGGGGGGGGGGGGGAATGCATCATGCAGTCAGGGTATGCTTGTAAAGGATGCAAAGTACGTGATATAAAATTGTCTGACGCTCCGAAACAAAGGCTGGCGTCAAAGAGCAAAAAAAAAAAGAAAAAGAAAAAAAGAAAGAAAGAACGTGGCAAACAAGACATAGTAAATGTATTTGTTAATCTGGATCCCGGGGATTTGCCCATGCATTTCTTATAAATTCGTACTAATGTTTGTCCAGTGAAGCACACAGAAACACGAAACATGCTGTTTTTATAAAGTGCATTAAGTTTACAAATTACTCCCCTAACAAATAACCATTCCAGGCACTATCTGAAGTGCCATTATCCGAGTGTTCCAATCTACTGCTTCACCTCCAGATTTTATCATTTATTATACTGATGAGATGCAATTAAAAGAGCAGATGTCCACAAGCTGCCTCATCTGTGACGGGTAAATAAAATACCGTCTGACGTAATGAGACGACATGAAAAAAAAAAGAATAACAACAAAAGCCATGAGAGGAATGTTTGTCTTTATGGAGACTTGCTTCTGATGAAAGAGCAGGTAAAGCACAAGGCATATGGTATTGCTCTTCATTTCATTTCTTACAGCTCACAGTTTCATCACATTCGATTTGGATGGAAAGGTCAAGCGTCTGCGTTCCCGCTATTAGAAGAAATAAACACGGGTCGAAAAACACATATGTATACATCATGATGCCTTGCGTTATGCTAATGTGTGTGCGTGTGTGTGTATGCATTATTCACAAACACACCAAGTGAATGTGAGTTAACATATGGGACATGGATAAGGACAGTGGGATGTTGACTTTTGCAATCCCTTAACAACATATAGTGTGAACATCCCTGCACGAAGTCTACACCCTTGTCACAAACAACTAATTGGAATGACCCCATTTAGCAACACTGTCAAGGGAACGCGACAACACACACTTGTGAGTGCCTTCACCAATCTTCTGTGGTCCGAGCGTAATGGCACGACCGATGCTGGAGAGGTCATAAAAAACCCTTATGACTCATGTTAGTTGACGGCTCTTTCTTTAGCTCTGTGAACTTAAGGTTCGCTGTTGGAGAACAAAAAAACAACAAAAAAAATACCAATGTAATACAAATTTATGATTGATGTTAAGCTTTATTATTCTCAGAAACATTCCGATTTCATTCCATTTCCAACTGCGTTTATTACTGATCTCTAGTTGATTTGTTACCGATCCTTTATGTGGTTTTGATTATTTAATTCATAGAAAATAAACAGCAAAAGTCACTGTCTATTTTATATACACCACTAATCCCAAACACACTGCTGTGATATTTGTGCTATCCTCCCACACCTTTTAAAAATCCTGCTATCTCAATTGACGTCATGGTTTCTTGAAATGTTTTTTGGGGGAAACTGAAGGTTAAATGGCCGAATGCATTTTGGTTACTTTTCTAAAAAGATTTGGAGAGAATCCAGAAAATGCACACACCTCAAACGGACAGGTCTGGAGTCAGCCAAAGGTCAGGTATAAGCAAGAAGCTAGAAATGCCAGCTATATTTAATTCTGCGCAAAAAATATAATACAAAATATGCCATTGAAAACGCTCTGGACATATTTATTTATTTATTCATTTATTAATTTATTTATTAATATATTTATTTATTTATTTATTTATTTATTTATTTATTTATTTATTCATCTATTTATTTATTTATTTATTTATTGTATCTATGTATGTATGTATTTTTTTATTTTTTATTTATTTATTCATCTATTTATTTATTTATTTCTTTTATTTGTATTCATTCGTTTGTTTGTTTGTTTGTTTGTTTGTTTGTGTACAATTAGGTCCCAGTGCTCCGGTGTGATAAACAAAATGAAATAAAAGTAGTAAGTAAATGTTCATATTGTATATGAATATTTGAAAAGTATTTATTACAGTAATAATATAAAGAATAAATGTGTTACATCCCTTATTCATATTATAATCAACTATATTTCATTTAGTTAGTTGGATAGTTAGTTCATGCCACTGTGTGCAAAACCATGACCCAAGATTCATCCTCACACATGGACACCTAAATGATCTGCATCAGTTTTAACACTCGAGTACATCTTCAACTCTTTCAATTTTTTTAGCAGACTTTACCAATAATGTGAAATTTATCAGGCAGCACTCTGTATAAGTAGGACTCGAGGCATTTACGTTATGAGGTGACGTAACATTTCTCTCTCTCTCTCTCTTTCTCTCTCTCTCTCTCTCTCTCTCTCTCTCTCTCTCTCTCTCTCTCTCTCTCTTTGTGCTCACATTACTAACATTAACTGCAGCCATGTTGGGAAGTCAACACTGACTGTGTGCTAACCGCATGAACTGGGCTCGAGCTGTAATAGCTTCTTCGATAGAAAACACCCTCACACCATACTCACTCACACACACACACACACACACACACACACACACACACACACACACACACACACACACACACACACAAAACAAAGTGCCTCAACTGATGGGGGAAAAAAAATTAGCTTAAGGTAATAGGCAATGCTAAATCACTGAACTGAAGTATTTCTACTCTGCTAATAATTCAGAATCATTGAGCTGTTTGTGTTTTGGAAATGTCTTTAACATTTCATTGCTATGTGTATATGTGAGTGTATGGAGTTCTTACATGTGTTTATAATGGTGCACATGTATGCTATGGGTGAATATGAATGTATGGAGCTGCTCTATGTATATATGATGGTGCAAATATATGTATGCTGTTGCTATGGGTGTATTTGAGGGTGCACATGTATGTATGGAGTTGGTATATGTTTATATGATGATGCAGAAATAAGTGTGGTGTTGCTGTGGGTGAACTTGAGGGTGCACAACTATCTATGAAGTCGCTAAGGGTGTATAAGAGGGTGAACACGTATGGATGGAGTTGCTATATGTTTAAATGATGATGCAGAAATATTTGTGGAGTTGCCATGTGTGTCTGTGACGGTGCACTTATGGAAAAGGAGTTGTTATAGGTGTAAATAATAGTGCACATATACTGTATTCACAAACAAATACACACACACACAAATAAATAGTGTTGCATTTCATCGTAGTCAGCAATAAATATGCTAGTCTGGATTAAACCTGGACACTAGAAACCCGGGATATACCTTATTTATTTATTTATTTATTTATTTATTTATTTATTTATTTATTTATTTATTAAAAATCTTGAATATCCCTATCATAGCCAAATAATTTATAAACCCAAGTCCGCTTGCAATATGATGCGTTATAATGGAAATACATTTCAAAACAAACAAACAAACAAACAAACAAACAAACAAACAAAACAAAACAAAGCTAGTTTACACGTCTTTTAAAATACGCATCGTTTGCGTTTCTTCGAAAGCAATGAAGTTTACCCCCATCAATGCAGATTTAATGCGACTTTTTACTCCATATAAGAAATGTAAAATGAATAAAATCTATAGATAAATAAGAGCATGAGTAAGTATTTATCGAATAGGCGGCTCGATAGTGGGACGAAGAAAAAATAAAAAATGTTCAATACGCATTCAACAACAGAGAATTGGGAAGCCTACACATACACACGCGAACACACAAAACACACACTCGTGCACGTACACATACACACAATCACACAACCGCGCGCGCTTCATCGTATAGATCAATACGTAGCACTTTTTTTATTGCTAGTGTAACGGTGCATGAATGAAAATGTACCAGAACCTTAGAATAGATATAGAGTGTTAAATAGAGTCGAACAATTCATTTTATTACCATCACTCACACATCTCGAGACCTAATAACCCGTGAAAAAGAGAATATGAATGTTATTGGAAGGGGGGGAAAAAAATCACCTCAGTCATCACGCGCTCGTACCGTTTTCTTTACTACGGTTTGTTGTATCAGTGCGTTTTTACTAAAAGTTTTTTTCTTTTTTTTTTTTTTCATTTCATCCCACCACTATTTTATTTGTCCTTGTTTTTGCACACTTGTAAGAGGTGAATGTAAACACTGCAGGCTATAAAACAGGCGTGGAAATATCCTAGTTGTGTTTACACTGCACAGCAAAATATGGTTTTAAAAAGTAAAACATTTCAGTATTAAAACATGGAGATGGGTTATGATAGACATCTGAACATCTGATGGTAATTTATGGCATGTTTTATTTCGCTTTGAAAGGTGAATAATTGCATGCAATCAAAAGCAAAAAAATTCCCAAGATATTTTCAATGTTAATGTTTATAATTTAGGTTTTAAAATCCTGAAGCTTCAGTTTTGTTCAGTTCTGAGGTTCTACTTTGCACCCTATTGCAGCTTTTTTATTTATTTATCGCGTTTGTGCTAAAAATAAACCTGTTTATAATAAACATACAAATTTCGATCGAGCCTAAGGTTAAGGTTATTTTATAATTATTATTAGATTTTTTTTTTCCTCTCTTTGCATGTTGAAGTTGGAGTCTATTTGATGTGGTCTCTGCCTAATGGGGCGCTCAAGCACGCAAAGCAGTGAGGAACAAAAGCCCATAGCACTGACTCTCCCAGACTTCTGGCTTTAAGTGCAACAACCCCCCCCCCCCCCCCCTCCTTTCAATACCCCATTCCACCCCAGTACCCCCACACCCCCTTCAACCTCACAATCCCCCCCCCCCCCCATTCTAGTTTTCCTATTCCCTTTTTTACACACTTGCACAAAAACACGCGCGCACACACACACACACACACACACACACACACACACACACACACACACACTTCTGCAAAACTATTGGATCAGGGCATAATTACACGTAACAATTAAGCAACGTCAGCAAATTAGCAGAGGCCACGTCGATCCTGCGAATAAAATAAAATTCGTCACGATTGTCGTTGGTGTTTTTTTTTTTTTTTTTTCGGATCAAATGTGAACACGGCACGAGGGATTCGGTCGAAAGAAAATGCAATTACTTGAAATAAATAAAAATTTAAAATTTAATAAATTCGTCTTGCTGAATTAGGCGATGCAAACAAAGAAAGCAAGGATGCGATCTGATGCAATTACGCTCCAATCCTAAACAGGCTCGAGACAGAAATAGAATCAGATTACATTGTGGTCCTGGATTGTGTGAAAGAGTTGCATGGGAATGGGTAGGAGTTTGGGGTTTGGGGTCTTTCGGGTTAAATGGTTGATTCGCATTTAAGTCGCAGGATTTGAAATTCATCATTTGAGTTGAATTTACGCACAAAATAATGATTCGAATCTTTTGTGTTAAAACGCTTTTAAAAAATGTTTTGAATATTACAATTAATTTGTCAACTGAATTTGTTTTTCTGTTTTAAATGCACAGGTTTGGAAAAAAAAATATTGAATGCATATTGAATGTTGTACGTTGAATTCTTTAATATTGTACGAAATTGTAACCAAACATTATTTGGAAAACTAAATTTTACATAACCCTACCAAACGCATTTCTCCATAAATACTGATAAGGCCTATATGTCTATAACATGAGTTTATACCGGATCCTTTACATGCGGATAAATATGGAAAACTGAAACCGTAATACAGCTCATCATTTCCTGCAAAAGGTGCATTGCAAATAGACAGGATCTTTCTTTTTTTTTGTTGTTATATTTTTTTATATCACTTATACATAAACAAGATTGACACGTTTCAGGCTTTCACTACACAATTTATCGACATGACATTAAATAACAACAATTTGTGCTACTTAGACTGGACTTTAGACGAAATGTTGCACTGGATACAAAAAAGCACATTAATACTAATAGTCGGTTAGGTAAACGTGTAGACGGTATAATACTGAATAATTCACATTTGGTACACATTAACTAGAACATTCTCCATTTTTCAGCCAAGACTAAATCATCGCAATATTCGTAAAGCCATCTCATTTTTCCATATATCTAGGGACCACGTTTTTTTTTTCTTCTTCTTCTTCTTCTTGTTCTTCACAAATTTTTCCTTTAAACTGTATTATGACTATTTACAAAATAAAAATATTACATTTTAAACTAGGTCAATCTTTATGTACAAAACGAAAAAAAGGCAGGGTTTTATTTTTTCCACCTGCTTATAGCATGCAACTGATCCCCTGTGAGCAGTCTCTGTGTCTCCCCCCGAAGAAAGGAATAAAAAAATAAAGAAAAAAAGAAAATTAAAAAATAATAAAAAGTATGTGTATATTAGGGGGGAAGAGGTTTTAGTCTATAGGAGTGGGCCTCCATGCCCTCACATGGCTCTGCTATATAACCAGAAAAACATCAGGGGTTCTCCATTTTACTTCTCTCATCCTCTAAGAGTCCTTGTGTGTTTTCATTTCCAAGCAGTCTGAACAATTTGCAGTCTTTTTTTTTTGTTGTTGTTGCTGCTGCTTCTGCTGCTGTTGTTGAAAATATTTACACGTACCATTCGTTAAAATTTGAGGCCAGGGTAGAGGTGGTGGTGTGGTGCACCGTAGAGGAAGCTGAAGGCGATATGGAGCTGCTGCCCTGGTTCTCTGTGGATGGAGAGACGATGGTGGGAGGAGTGGAGGACTCGTAGCCCGAGCTGGCTGCTGGAGACGGCTGAGAGCCCTGAGACGTGGACTCGTGAACCTGAAAGTTGAAATAGAAATATATATATATATATATATATATTATATATATATATATATATATATATATATATAAATATATAAACATGTGATTGAAAAAAAATGGGTTTTTGGAGAAACTTCATGGTCATTTTAGACAGGATTATGGCACCACAAACTAACTAATCAAACAATAAATCAATAAATAAATAAACCATATATAAAAACTCATATAAGTCTGAAGATTTTAAAGCATAACAATTATACTATCTCTCTATATATATATATATATATATATATATATATTTGTTTATTTGATAATATATTTAATAAACAAATTGACGTTAATCTAAAGACGCATGGATATTTTTTCTAAAATATATTTGCAGTGCAGCAAACATTTCTTTTCCTCTCTCTCTCTCTCTCTCTCTCTCTCTCTCTCTCTCTCTCTCTCTCTCTCTCTCTTTCTCTATTGACAAATATTATCTCTATCGCTTTATGCAAATCGGAATATATAGAAAGGAATAAAAATAAATAGTATAATTATAGCGCACAAGTAAAAAAAAATGGAAGGAAGGAAAGAAAGAAAGAAAAATTGTATATCTTTTTTTTTGCAAATGCGTTTACATACCTTCATGTGTTTCCGGAGGGAGCTGGGGTGTGTGTAGGATTTGTCGCACATTTTACACAGATATGGTTTATCTGACGTGTGGACGTGCATGTGTTTCTTTCGGTCGCTGCTGTTCGCAAACCGCCGGTCACAGCCCTCAAACTCACACTTAAACGGTTTTTCACCTACAGCACAAAAAGCGACAAAAATACAAAACCATAAAAAATACAGTCAGATTTGTTTTTCACCTCAATAACTGCAAATAAACTGCTGAATTCAAACCGCATCGATTATCGTTCATGCTAAAATCTCACAAGTCATTTTATTGTAACTCATAATCCAGCATTGCGATATTTCTGCTGCATTATACCACATTTAACAACACATTTATAATATTCAAGATAACAAGATATGACTTTTAAAAACAGAATGTATACTTATTTGAAAGATACGTGTTTAAAAGATAATTAAATGTAATCCTAGATGCAAGATCAGATGTAAAAAATAATGCTAGACCTCTAAAATGTAAAAACAATTCATGGTATTATTATTATTATTATTATTATTATTATTATTATTATTATTATTATAAAAAATTTCTACTCATTAATAATAATAATAATAATAATAATAATAATAATAATGATACCAACAACAACAACAACAACAATAATAATAATAATAATAATAATAATAATAATAATAATAATATAATAATAATAATAATAATATAGAATGTGTGTTACCTGTGTGTGTCCTCTTGTGTATTTTCAGGTTTTCTGATCGGGCGAACACTTTGCCACAACCAGGAAACGGACACGGAAACGGTTTCTCTCCGGTGTGAACTCTGATGTGGTTGACGAGCTTATATTTGGCCTTGAACGGTTTCCCTTCCCGCGAGCACTCTTCCCAAAAACAGATGTGATTGGACTGCTCGGGTCCGCCGACGTGCTCCACGGTCAGGTGGGTGACGAGCTCGTGCATGGTGCTGAAAGTTTTGTTGCAGGACTTTTTCGGGTTGCTGAGCTGCTCCGGTTCGACCCATTTGCAGATGAGCTCCTGCTTGATCGGCTGCCGCATGTACCGAAAGAATGCACCGGCGCCGTGATGCGCAGCCATGTTCATGTTCACGGGACCGTAGCCGTGTAGCTGCGTGGAAGCATAGTGCGGGTCGGACCTGGGGCTCGCCACGTGGCCGTACTGCTCAGCCCGGCCGTACACGTCGCCGGAAAAGCCCAGGCGCATCTGGCCGTTCACGACACTCGAGGCGGACGCGTGCGTCGCTGCTTGCTCGTGCAGTCCCGGGAAAAGCAGGTGCCCGGCGGCGTCCGAGTGCCCGTGTGGCCCGGCGAAGCTCCCGGCGGCGGAGGCGAAGAGACTGTGCTGCGCGCCTGTCGCGTCCCCGAAGCCCCGGTTCCGGAAGAGAAAATCCCGCGTGGAGTTGAACGCCGCGGCTGCCGCCGTGGAGTACGAGCCGACGTGGGTCGCGTGGTGATGGTGATGGTGGTGGTGTCCCAGGGCGGCTGCGGCCGCGTAGCCTGCGGGCGCCTGCGAGGAGAACGCCGCCTGACCGGCGGAGCCGAGCTCGTGCGAGCCGTGGTTGATTTTAAACGCGCCCATACCGTCTGCGAACGGATTGATCCCCAAAGCCACCTCGCGGTCCGCCACCTCGCCCGCTGAGTGATGTCTGGAGGAGCCGAAAGTAGTCACTCCGATCGTCGGATACTGCGCTCCCGCGTCCAAGAGCATCTTTAAGCCCGCAACAGGAGCAGCTCGAGAGCAATCACGCGCAAGACCACAACAACTCTATA
>JBCEWE010000496.1:867500-880000 GCA_039877035.1 Silurus lanzhouensis | reverse complement strand
TATAAGTACAATAGGCTTTTCATAAGTACAACAAGAAGAAGAAAAAAAGAAAGTTTTTTTTTTTTTTAACCCCAGTCGCTGCCTGAGGCTCGGCGCAGGCGCTCTGGCTGCTTGCTGTCACTAGAAAACATTTTTTCCTTCTCCTTCACATTGGAAACTGTCACAAGTGACGTCAATCACCGAGCTCTGACCAATTAGAGCGCGGAATGATTGTTTAGCTCCGCGGGCTGCAGCGCCTGCCATGAATCTCCATTCAGTCTATCAAAGCGTCCCGCTGCTGCCTCTCAACCGAATGGGATCCCATGTAGACAGATAGATAAGAACTAAACTTTGGCAAGTTTTTTTTTTTTAAATATATATATATATATTTTTTTCCCCTTTCGTTCTGTATTTTTTCCCACCGCGATTAAAATATATTTGTCATCATCATCATCATCAGCAT
Organism: Silurus lanzhouensis; assembly: GCA_039877035.1. NCBI lineage: Eukaryota > Metazoa > Chordata > Actinopteri > Siluriformes > Siluridae > Silurus > Silurus lanzhouensis. Next base: position 879,558 of record JBCEWE010000496.1, on the reverse strand, counting down.
CATTATTATTATTATTTTGCCTGCTGTCAAGTTCGCTCTAAAAAAGAAAATTAGGAGTAATGAGCGTGGATGCGTTGGGAAGCCCCGTGATGGACCCTGCGTTTTCCAAACGGAGCACGGCGCTGAGATTAGTTGACTTGGCAGGGGCTCACCACCATCACCATCATCATCACCACCATACCCCTCAGAGCGTGACAGGCTTCCCGGGGTTTGGCGGGCACGCGCACTCAATGGCTCACGCGCACCCTGGGGAGATCACGGCGGAACCCCGCCTGGGGCCGAGTCCATTCGGGCCAGAACCCATGGGGCACTCGGCGGCCCTCAAAATCAGCCCAGCCCATCATTATCCCCACCACCACCACCACCACCATCACAATCATCATATCGCAGGCCACGGTGAAGTGGTCTCCAGTCCAACGGGAGCTTTCGGCCCGGTGCAGGCTGCGGCGACGGTTCCGTACTCCATGTCTCACGCGGCCCAGGCGCTATCCGCAGGTAGGGATTTCCTTCTTCGCCGAGATCTGACAGCTCAAAGCGCCATGCCCGCGTTGACCGAGCAGACCTCTGGTTCCGCCTCTCACCACGGAGTGTTTGTCTCGACCGCAGGTGGCTACCCGGGACACTATGGCCACCTTCACCATGACGGCGGAGCGCATGCTCTCTTCCCTGGACTCCATCATGAGCAGCCGTCCAACGGAGCACCGGGTGGCCAAGCCTCGAACGGACAAATAAGGCTAGGCTTACCGGGCGACATGTACGTCAGGACCGATCACTTGAGTCAAGTGGCAAGCAGTCGATCGGATCCGTTTTCAGCGTCTTCGCCTTTGCACGGTCTCAATCTGAACATGAACCTCAGCACTCACCATCACCATCACGGACACGGCGCCTTTTTCCGTTACATGAGGCAACCGATCAAGCAAGAGCTCATCTGCAAGTGGCTGGAGCCAGAAAACTCGGCCAAGAAACTCTGCTCCAAAACTTACAGCACCATGCACGAGCTGGTGACGCATGTGACCGTGGAGCACGTCGGCGGACCCGAGCAGGCGAATCACATCTGTTTTTGGGAAGAGTGTCCCCGAGAAGGGAAGCCATTTAAAGCCAAATATAAGCTCGTCAACCATATCAGAGTTCACACCGGAGAGAAACCGTTCCCGTGTCCGTTCCCTGGCTGTGGGAAAGTGTTCGCCCGATCAGAAAACCTGAAAATACACAAGAGGACACACACAGGTCAGTTTTCATTTCACTTCTGTTCAAATCCAAACGCTGTATTTGTCTATAACAGCTCGTGTAGCAATACTCCATAAAATAATTTCGATTTGCAGATGTTTAAACGGAAAGTTTTTCACTTTAGGGTTTAAGATGAATTGCATTTACACCATTTCTACACTTGGATTTGTTTTGATCACCAACAGAAGTTGCAAAACTTTTTTTGTCTTATAATATATATCTATAATATTTACAATCATGCAGCATCTACGAATGTCACACTATACTAAATATACTATATATATCATATTAGAATCATTATTTAAGGCAGTGCTTCCAGTGTGTGATTATTGTGTCCACTGTATTTGGCTGAAATTGAGGTTTTTTTTTTAAAGCTGAGGCACGTATTTGTTTTAGGGTGTGGGGCCTAGTCTTAGGAGTGTGTCCAAAAGTATTGCCTGTTGATAAAAAAACATACAAGGTCCTAAATCCTTCTCTGTAATAGATTCATTAGATTGCAATTGTATTCCATGTTAATGTGTAGGATCGTGTGCTGTCGAGACTGTTTTTGTATTGAATATAAAAATGGTAAAATAATGATATTAATTCTCCGACTAACTAAACTATAGCCTGTTGAAATGCTACACATGTAGATGGATTAATAATTATTACCCCCCCCCTCCTCCTCCTCCCATGAAAAACATGACATCTAGAAAATTGAATATTAGGATTAGTATGTTTTTTTTTTTTTTTTTTAAGTATAATACGCATGCAAGATTATCCACGATTAAACGTGGGAGTGGTATGAATGGCCAAAGTCAAGCTAATGATTGCAGGAGTGATTAATGAAGGGTTTCCTTTAAGGTCTCGATTAACGGTGATATGCAACAAGTCGTTCAAAAGAAAAAAAAAAAAGAGCTGAAAGGCCTGAAGTTCACCGATTGTCTTGCTTACATTAAATACATCATCGAGTAAATTTGGTGTTCAGAGTAAACGAATGGGTATAGAATCAATAATTAAGGAAAATTACATTTGCAAAACTAGCTTTGCATGCAGGATCTATATGCTTACTGCTAATAATATATAAGAAATACAAAGATTTTTTGGTAACAAAAATTATATATATATATATATATATATATATATATATATATATATATATATATATATATATATATATATATATATAATTTTTGTATATATATATATATATATATATATATATATATATATATATATATATATATATATATATATATACTAAGACATAGTCAAAGCCCCCTTATCCTGTTCCCTTGATAATTATTTTTCCAACGTGAAGGAATCTGAATCTTTGCTTATGGATGCAGTTTCCCCAAGGGTGTCTTTCCTCGTGTCTCTCTTGTACTACACTAATAGCCTATAGTCTTGATTGGCTTCTCAGCCCAACAGCTGAAGGTCGAATTTATATTCAGCACGCAAGTTTAATTAGACAGCAGCAATTACATATTCTCATAAGCGGCTTGTGGAAAAAAAAAATCAATGTCTTGTGGATTGAAGGTAATTAATTCAGCCAGTCGTAGTCGCGTAGTCTTCATTTGCAAAGTCCACGTTGGACATAAAGTCAAATAAGTACTATAGGTTATTTCTGTTGGGTTTTTTCTTCTTCTTCTTCTCCCTTTTATACTGGGATGCACATTATTTTTTGTTGTTGTTTGGCCCCGTGCTCACATGCGTGTGACATTAACAATTAGGAATTACAAAAAAAAAAAAGAAAGAAAGGAAAGCACTTCCTGACCTGCTAATAACAACTGTGACACCAGGGTCCACCTCCACAGTTTGCTAACAGTCTAAATATCAAACCCCAAGGGACAGAGATGTGAGGACAGATCTGTTCAGACGATTACAGCCCGACTTATAGCTCGTGCATATTTTATTTTTAAAGGAACATCGTGCACACTAATTTATTATTCAAATCGCGTAAAATGTTTTATTTTTTTTTTTATATATATCGAAGTAAATGAATGCAAGTTATTGCATAGCAATATTTTTTTATTCTATTCTATGTATTTGTGAACATAGGCGAAAAGCCATTCAAGTGCGAGTTTGATGGTTGTGATCGACGCTTCGCGAACAGCAGCGACCGGAAGAAGCATTCTCACGTGCACACCAGCGACAAGCCCTACAACTGCAAAGTGCGCGGTTGCGACAAGTCCTACACGCACCCGAGCTCCCTGCGCAAGCACATGAAGGTCCACTGCAAGTCACCACCTCCTCCGAGCTCGGGCTACGAGTCTTCCACCCCGTCCCTCGTGTCTCCGTCGTCCGATTTAGGCCGAGACACTCTGTCGGGGTCGCAGGCCGCCAATCTGAGCGAGTGGTACGTGTGTCATAGCTCAGGCCCCGGCGGCGCACACACCCCTCCCAGCGGCTCGTCCACACCAGACCCTTCAGAAGGTCCACCGTATCAGAACTCGTGAAGACATGTGAATGCTCGTGGCTACTTTCCTGTAGTGCCCCGGGCTTTCTGACAGATCCATGTGAAACCGAGGGGGCCAAACGTGTTTAACACGTGGACTAAATATGAACTATTATCACCACCAGTGTCCAGTTTATTGTAATAAACCGGTTGCGCGCGCCAACAAGCGCAAGTGTTGTGTTCACACCCAGAGTGCTGATTTCTGCTGTACAACTTCATTCAACACTATTTCATTTTACACTACAGGTAAAAAAAAAATCATCCAATATTGAAGGTGTTTATGAAACACCAGGGATTGTGTTTGTATGCATAAAGATGTAATATTATATCAAACCGTGATTCTTTTTTTTTTGTCTTTTTGTTTTCAAAAAGCTCTTAATTTATTTTTTTGAACCAGTACTGTCTTCTTTTCTATTTTATTATCGAACCAAAGTGCTTCAATTATATATATATATATATGTGTGTTTATATATAAATGTACATATGTAAATTAAAACGTTTTAATGTGTGTCAACATTAATTTTGTAAGGCTCAGTATTTCAGCTATTTTTAAATGTTTGCTACTATTGTTTGTAAAACATTATATATATATATATATATATATATATATATATATATATATATATATATATATATATATATATATATATATATATATATATGATTTAATGAGAATTTCTTAAAGACGTAGACAATATTCCCATGTGTTTTATGCACCCGTTACAGTTGGATGAAAGCATTGTTATTGTATTTGATATGACATTCATTTATTATTATCCTCTAAACAATGTGAGCATTTTTTTTTTCACTTTGGTGATTTTTTTTGTAAAACAAACCATTTTTTTTTTAATGAAAACACGAGACCTTAAAATGTGTACCGAAATGCCTTGTAAATTGTCAGTAATTTGAATAAAATGTGTAAAATAATATGCAAAAACAAAGAGTATATTCCAGCTGCAATAATGAGAGTGTGTTCAACCGAGGCCAATTTCGTCAAGCCACCGTTTGCAAAAAATAAACAAATAAATAAAAGTTAGATGTCTTGATTTAGACAACCAACCAAATTATAAATGACAGGAAATAGATTAAAAAATATATATATTATATTATATACGAAAAGATCAGATTTATTAGTAGCACATGTTCTTTCTTTTCTTTAGTCTTCTCTTTTTAAAACACTGTTGATTTTAAAAGCCTTGTAGATAACTCCCACCCCTTTTCCATGGCCATGACTCGCCTTTCTTTCCCTTTATGTTTTTTATATCCACATAGGTACCCCTGTTTTATGCTCTGATTATGTGGAGAGTATTTCATGCAGTGGCTCCGTTTTCTCAACCAGACATCAAAGAAGCTTTAACACAAAGAGCAATTTCTTCACGACGGTGAATCTTCATGGTGAGTTAGTATTTCTATAGCAATCGCCGAGTCAGACTCCACTAACATGGGGACCAGGGCTGTGCTCTCAAAATGCTCTTCAGATCTGCCCAAGGCTTAGAAACTTAATTTCCACAGTGAGAGAAAGTTTATTTCGACAAACATCAAACAAAATTTAATTAACCAATATATATTTAGCAGTTATGTTTCTATCTATCTATCTATCTATCTATCTATCTATCTATCTATCTATCTATCTATCTATCTATCTATCTATCTATCTATCTATCTATCTATCTATCTATCTATCTATCTATCATGTTTTCTTTCACTTTTGCAACGTAACAGATTGCACTACAAATAATAAACTGTCTGTCTGTCTGTCTGTCTGTCTGTCTGTCTGTCTGTCTATCTATCTATCTATCTATCTATCTATCTATCTATCTATCTATCTATCTATCTATCTATCTATCTATCTATTTATCTATCTATCTATCTATCTATCTATCTATATGTTTTTCTTTCACTTTTGCAACGTAACAGGTTGCACTATAAATAATAAACAACTGTCTGTCTGTCTGTCTGTCTGTCTGTCTGTCTGTCTGTCTGTCTGTCTGTCTGTCTATCTATCTATCTATCTATCTATCTATCTATCTATCTATCTATCTATCTATCTATCTATCTATCTATCTATCTATCTATCAGGTTAAAGGCGTCACCCCTTCATTTCCCTCCTGGTCTTGAATGCCACGAGTCTGTGGGTGGATCCGCATTGCTTGATGAGATACGTTATAGTTTGTCTCTTTTTGGGGTAATTGTCTTGTTGTTTGCACTATCTAAAATGCTTCACTGAATAGGCAGAGATGAGAGAGAGAGAGAGAGAGAGAGAGAGAGAGAGAGAGAGAGAGAGAGAGAGAGAGAGAGAGAGATGTAGAGAAAATAAACCCAAGAAGAAATGGCTAAACAGTCGAGTCCTCCACAGCACCAGCTCCTCGTGCATGAATGGAGAAAGGGATAGTGTGGTCTCAATTGGAGCGAGGAGGTCTTTGAAGTGTTGCTTATTATCACAGGGATTCCTGCATGTAGTCTAAACGACGCTCATGACACGGAAAAGGCTTCTTTTGTCGCCAATTTGATCGCCCCATCTTTTTCAAAAAAGTGTCTCGAGCTCTTAGTTCCGCCCATCAAACTGAGAGGGAAACGAATTCGAGTAGAGTGTGTGCATGTCCTCAAAGCCACTGAAAACGCCACAGTGTCCAAGCCGGGTTTCTTTCCCTTCCCTCCTTCCCTCCTTCCCTCCTTCCTTCCTTCCTTCCCTCCTTCCCTCCAGCCCTTTCTCTCTCAGCGCACTTCTGTTTTAGAACTTAAAAAAAACTCCTAATTCTTTTTTCTGACAAAAAAAAAAAAAAATCTAAGGATAATTCATTTGTATTTTGCACTATTTTTGTTTTGTTTTCACTTTGTACAGTATGTGCATTAAATATTTTTTAATATCTTTTGTATATTCATATTTTAACACTATTATTATTTTTATTTATTATTATTATTATTATTATTATTATTATTATTATTATTATTATTATTATTAAGTAACTTTGTCTGTATGTGCTCAGCGTGACAGCAGAGACACTGACAGACTTTTCTTGAGGATTTTTTCCCCATGTGGTTTTAAGGAAAACTTCCTTTATTGGAGCTTAATGTAGACAATATTGCTACTTCCAGAAAAAAAAAAAGAAGGAAAATCCGTAATTGTTATGGAACTGGTTATGGTTTTGGTCATAAAAAAAATGTTTTTGTTTACACGTTTCAAAATACACTTTAGGTGACTGGCTAATTTGTTCACCAGAATTCATTTAAACTTCTCCCAGAAACAATTTTTTATGCATTATTTTATTATTGTTTTTTTTTAAGGCGTCTTGTGCGGAAATAAACAGCGGCTACTAGTTTGTCTCTTTGTTATAAACCAAACCAGGATTCACTTGAGTGTAAAATATAATTTCTTTGTGAAAAAAAATAATGAAGGCGATAATCCCACTTCCGGAAACCGTACTGCATTATTTAACAAAGCCCCTTTAATAGGGGATTAGTGGTTCCCAAGAAGAAAAAAAAAAAAACAATCTCCTCATCTCCTCTCACTATTCAGCATCTTATTTCATGTCATAATTACACGACAAGGGGTGACTGCAATCCGCATGCTAAATGACAGGACAGGTGCAATGGCAACAAATATATAAATTAACCATTAATACCAAAGTATGACTGAGAACAACAATCATTCAAATACCCCATTGATTCCCTTCTTACAGACCCCTGCTTTCTGTATAAACTAATAACTCACGAAATACCAAAATGCATGAAATAAATGTGGAAATATTACATTTGCGTTCACAATATTGAATAGAAAAATGTATTTCTCTACGCCATTTGGTGCAACAGATCAGTCTGTATTTTACAGTTTATATTTTGCCCAAACTGCTCGCGCTCATATTACAGAGAAATGACGAAAATGTAAGACAGGGCTCTTGAATTTGGAAATTAATCAACAATGTAGAAAAACATGAAAAATATATTTTATTATTGTTCAGATTGAAAGATCATATATATATATATATATATATTTGTTTTTTTTCTATAGATTGCAATGCAGCACCTATTAGTGTAGTAGTGTAAGAAGAGTCAATATAAAAAAATATGATAAATAAACATTTATTATTAATTACTTATTATTATTAGTATTATTATTATTATTATTATTATTATTATTATTATTATTATTATTATTATTATTATTACAAATACTACTACCATTTCCACCACCACCACCACCACCACTACTACTACTACTACTACTACTACTATAATAATAATAATAATAATAATAATAATAACAATAACAATAGGTGAGACATCTCTAATCATGATCAAAACCTTTTTTTTGTCTTTTTTAGCTCATAAAAAAATGGACATCACTGATCCACTTTACGATACTGTATCCACCTAATCACCATGGTCAGTGTAATCAGTCGTAAACAGCCACAAAGGAGGGTTTTAATGTCCCAAAATATGGTGACTAAGTTTGAATTTTAATATCCTCCAATAATGATAATGTAATTGTATACATTTTTATGAGCTGGGAAATTTCCATTTACAGCCTTCGCGTAGGGACGTAAAGAGAGTGATGCACGTAGGTCACACACACACACACACACACACACACACATACACACACACACACACACACACACACACACACACACACACACACACACACACACACACACACACACACAAATAAGTCAATCCTCAGCGGTGAAATAAGTGTTCAACATCAACCTAGGTGTTAATTAAACACTAAGGATTTGTGCAGTGTCCATGGATGACTTATTGACTATTAATATTAAAGCAATGCTTCTATTAGTCTAGTGAGATGTTAAAACACAGGACTGAAGGTGGCGTCCTATCATGTCTGTCTATAACTGCACCTTTATCAGTATGGACTTAGGACCTGAGAGTTCACTCATGAATGTGTTTTCAGGAAACAAAGGTGTGTGTGTGTGTGGTGGGGGGCAGTAGTGCAGGGGTTGTGTATAAGTAATGCAGGAGTTTTGCGCGAGCAGTATAGGAGTTGTGCACGAGCAGTATAGGAGTTGTGCACGAGCAGTATAGGGGTTGTGCACGACTCCAGGAGCGAGACTTACAAGAGTCATTTTTATGAGCTGTATACATGAAATCAGGCGGATTCATCACCATATATCACATGGCAAGCTCTTTCCCATCTTTTCTCCTTTCATTTTTTTTTCGTGTCATGGATGAACGAGTCTTGCATCCCACCCAAAAGAGGGAAGCAGCCCCTGTAGTTCACCGCGAAAACACGGATCTCTAACAACCTCTGCCATAATGTGACAGTATGAACCCGCAGCACTTCGCACCTGCGCTTTGAATAGGAGCCTCTTTCAGGGCTGAGACACGCTTGTTGGCCCTGAATCTCAAAGCAGCTGCGCTTATTTCCAGCCTCTTTGATCCTTACATTTCCCTCTCTAATTTGTTCGTATAGTTTGCCACAACCACTTTATTCTATCCGCGTTTAAAACCTAAAGAGAGAGAGAGAGAGAGAGAGAGAGAGAGAGAGAGAGAGAGAGAGTGTGTGTGTGTGTGTGTGTGTGTGTGTGTGTGTGTGTGTGTGTGTGAGAGAGAGAGAGAGAGAGAGAGCGAGAGAGCGAGAGAGAGTGTGTGTGTGTGTGTGTGTGTGTGTGTGTGTGTGTGTGAGAGAGAGAGAGAGAGCGAGAGAGCGAGAGCGAGAGAGAGAGAGAGAGAGAGAGAGAGAGAGAGAGAGAGAGAGAGAGAAAGAGAGATAAAGAAATAGAGAGGGAGAGTGTGTGTGTGTGTGTGTGTGTGTGTGTGTGTGTGTGTGTGTGTGTGTGTGTGTGAGAGAGAGAGAGAGAGAGAGATAGAGAGATAGAGAGAGAGAGAGAGAGAGAGAGAGAGAGAGAGAGAGAGATGAAGAAATAGAGAGAGATTGAGATATAAAAATCCTATCAACCTAAATTATAGTTTCTTAATTACTGAGTTTTAAAAAAGCTTCCCAAAAGCGTTTTAAAAATAAAGTCTGATTTCCATGTCTATGTATAAATAAATAAATAAATAAATAAATAAATACAATTATTTTGAGCAAAATGGATGAGAAAATTGATTTTTTTAATGCACATCAAATAAAAGAAAAACAAAATCTATCTATCTATCTATCTATCTATCTATCTATCTATCTATCTATCTATCTATCTATATATATATATATAGACCAAGTGTGCAAATGTGTATAATATGGCAATATGGCAACATAATATGACCCTGACTTGTGACACCATTTTCCAAACCCCTTATGGCCCCACCAAAATACTACTACTAAATAAATAATAAAAACTACTTTACTATACAAAATCTACAATTTACACAATAAAAAATGTCTTATTCTAGAAAATGTACATAATTAGCACAAATCATTTGATGAAGATATAAACCACGTTCTCTGCTCTCCGTAAAGCTCATCATGCACACATCATGTTTGAATTAAGTAATAGCCTATAGCATACATATTTCAGCAGGTCAAATGTAAGCAGATTTAATTATCGAAATCTCCATATTGCCCATTTTGTATTATTGCTGTGTAAGTGTTTGGAGAAGTGGGCATTATCCTGTACATCAGCATAACAGCACCGGCAACAAAACAGGACATCAATCAACGCAGCAGCTCCACAATAATACAATAATAACCATAATGCAAAGTAAAAAGTAATGAAATTGATTTTTTATGGCGACATCAGATTTGTGTAAGTGAGCTATACATCATCCTCCTGAGCCAGTGATAATGAATGGGTTGAATCTGCACATAACACATTAAATGGTTGCTGTAATATGATTAATCATCATTTGCTTCATATATCTTTGTTATATAGGCCAGCATATGTGTATGGGTGTTGGTTAAGTGGGGTGACTTAATAAAAATGATACAATTTTATATATATATTGAAATAAAATGAGGTGTTTGTCTGAATTCTTCATTCCTTTAAATGGAAAGCAAAATTCCAAGCTGTGTCCCAGATTGGGAATTCCTCAAACTTGTACCCAGAAAGCTGTCGAGAAATGAATAAATGTTTCCGTCCTTACATTACAAGACGAAATCCACCTTTTTTGATTGCTTTGTTTGAATAGGCATTATGTCTTTATTGAAGTTTCCTGTAGTAACTTTTCCTTCCACTTCTACACACATACACGGCCATTTAACTAAACCAAGATCGCAGATCTCAAATCATAAGGCATGAAATTCAGGAGATTTCGCATGGTCATAATTCACTGCCAGTCACAGAGTAAATGGCAGTGCTACATCATGATCAGGCTCTGTAATACTATATGTTCAGGCAAAGAGGTGTACTTACTGCCTGTGCACCCCTGCTGCTGGAGGACATGCACTCCCTATCTTCTACCCTGCACACATCTGTGCTGCACAAGCCCCAACCTCTGGAGCTCAAATAAAAAACAACTTACAAAAGAACCCCAAAGACATGTATGTTAGAAGGATAAATAGCACCTTTAGAAGTTGGGAATCACTCTTGGACTATATATGGAATATGTATGGAGTGATGTATATGGAATGTACAGTGGTATAATGACCTTCTCTTTATTTTACACCTGAAATTTCTTTCAAACCGAACTATACTGAGCTAGCTCATTATCACATACGCTACTCTGATGAAAAGGATTACTTGTTTGTTTTTGGAAATCCAGACAAACTTTATGATCTGAACTAGAGACCATCTCAAGCTCTTACACCTGGTATTTTTGTCTTGGTATTTGAGTAGCCCTGAACCATGAATGCAAGCTATGTTATGTGAATTTATTGTGTTTATCAAATACTATTTGTGGAATGAGCAAAAAAGTGCTCAAAGAATCAAAAAATCATCTAAACTCAACTCTGAACCATGGATAAACAAAACAAACAAACAAAAAGGTCCTAATAAATATTTATAGCTCAGCAAAATGTTATTTTTATAAATATCAAACAATAAGTGATAAGTTATTATATTATTTATTGCATATACATTAAAACATTTTGTAAGCACTTTCAGTACACCAAAAGTCCACCATTCAGCATACAGAACATCATAATCTGATGCAACATTCTATGAAATCATAACCACGTTTGGGAAATTTCAGGATTCAAATTTTAAGAAAAGTTTTTACAACCAAACACACATCCTTAACTATTTGTAAACTATGCTGGTTAAAAGAAATGCAGTATATTGCTCATATGTATTATATATTGTGGATTTTCTTCCTGGAGGAAAAAAGTGATCCATCTATAAAAATCAACCTAAATAAAAAAACAAAAAAAAAACAAAAAAAACAAACAAAAAAAAAATATATATATATATAAAGTAAAAAAGTAAAAACTTGTATCCTTTAAACTATAGTAAAATAAAAACAAACAAAACAAACAAAACACAGATAGGATAAAACAGAACA
>JBCEWE010000496.1:125000-165000 GCA_039877035.1 Silurus lanzhouensis | reverse complement strand
TCAATATAATGTTTTACATGCCCGGTTTCACTTCAGTGTCCACAGGGCGAAAACAGATCGCTTTTTCTTTTGTTTTTCTTAGCTTTTTGCAGGTTGGAATGAACTTTGACCCTATCAGAAAGCTTGAGCAATCTGTCTAAACCAGAGCTTGCACATTCCCACACAGTGGGGTGCTAAACACTGTCTATGCTCTAACTCAACACACCCACACACACACACACACACACAGAAAAAAATAACAACACACCCAAATTTAGATGCAGTCATTATATATAGAACTGTTGTATTAAATGTGCCAAAAGCTGGGATCCCTACTGGTACTAAATTTGCACTTCTGTTTTTCACAATTTAGCTACATAAATGACACGTGGGTGTATCTGCTCTGAAACAGCAGCGAAATCAAAAGGAAAAAGTCAAATCATCATGACCCCATTGGTCTCCAGAGACGATTGGAAGAAAGCAGTGTGTTGCAGGGCTGTAACCCAAAGGTCAGGAAGAATAGGCAGTCTTGCCAAACAATTTGTTCAATTCAGACTAGACAATTTAGGAAAAAAAATAAATAAATAAGGGATTAGAAGATAGAAAAGACATCAGCTACATTTATAAAGATAAAATGTGGACAAGAGAAAGAAGAAAGTTCTAAAGTATTTATATCACATTGATAAACGGAAATCACAAATTCTTCTCTAATTGTTACAGAATATTGAAGGACCTTTTGTCTGAAACTGAATGTAATAGTTCATATATTACTTGTGGTTTATAAGGGTGTGCAAACTTTTGCACTTAATTACCTTGCATGCATTCCTCTCTCTTTCTCTCTTTCTGCCTGATTTATCCTGATGTTCTAACTCTGGATGAAGTTCTTTACAATTAGCGACACTTTGGGACATTAGCTTGGGATGGTTTCACATCAACAGCCTAAAGATCTATGAAGTTACTGAGCTACTAAAACACTTTGAGGTTTTTTGGCCAAGTGAGTTGACACACACAAACAATTTGGTTTCAGCTGTTGTTGACTCTTCAAAGTGCAGACATAAATAACACTGTACATTTAGCTTGGACTGTACAATACAAACCAGACTATTTAATACATTATAGACAATACAAAACTATATAGACAATACAGATTATATAACAACACAATATACAGAGTAGATGACAGATCAGTAATGCACATAAAGTGTGAGAGTGCGGAGTAGTGTAAATAGCAGTATTATGCATCACATATGATACAGAGGCTACTTTACGGCCTTCAGTAAAATATAAAGGCATATAACTAAGGTCAGTTGTTACTGAATGTGATTGCCTGAGGATAGTGTTCCTGTGTCTGGCAATTTTGGTGAACAAAGTTCTGAGTTGAAAGAAGTTGTGTTTAAGGGCCAAAGGGCCAGTAGTGATTTTTCCTACTTGCTTCCTGGTGGCATGGGACCACTAATGATATTCTTTCTGCTGTTTTTACTGTTTGCTGCAGTCTGTTCCTGTACTGTTTTGTTGCTGCTCCAAACCAGATGTGATGGATGTGCACAGGACTGATTCAATGACTGCAGTGTTGAACTGTATCAACAGCTTCTGTGGCAGACCGTACTTCCTTAATTGGTGTAGGAAGTATATCCTCTGCTGGGCCTTTATGAGAATGGAGTTTATATTAGAATCCCATTTCAGGTCTTGGGAAATGGTAGTTCTCAAAAACTTAAAGGCCTCCACAGATGACACAGGGCTGTTGGATATTGTGATAGGGAGCAGTGTTGAGGGGTGTTTCCAGAAGTCCACTATTAACTGCACAGTTTGTTCTGATTGCACCATAGCACCAGCCGCTCTATTCGTCGCCATCTTGAATGAGTGGATAAATGGACATTCAGCGTTGAGGATGAGGATGGTTTCCCTTTTGCGTCTGTTTCCTCTAAAGGTTTGCTCCTCGTGAAGTCTCAGTGAGTTCTTTAATGTTACTGTGGCCACTGGTTTGCTCAGTAGGGATAAACTTATAAGGAACAAACCTATAGGCACAAAACACCAATCAGGCATAACATTATGCCCACCTCCCTAATATTGTGTTGGTTCCCCTTTTTCTGCCAAAACAGTCCTGACCTGTCAAGCATTAACAGCATTAACTTCTTCAGCAACTTCGTCTGTTCAATGATGCCATCCTTTGCCCCCCACCTGCATCAATGAGCCTGGACCACCCATGAACCTGTCACCAATTCATCTCTGTTCCTTCCTTGAACCACTTTTGATAGATACTGATATTGCAGACCGGGTACACCCCACAAGAGCTGCAGTTTTAGAGAAGCTCTGACCCAATCGTCTAGACATCAATCCGGTTCTTGTCAAACTCGCTCAAATCTTTACATTTGCCCATTTTTCCTGCTTCTAAAACGCAAACTTTTAAGGAGAAAATGTTCACTTGCTGCCTAATAAATAAATCCACCCACTAACAGGTGCCATGATGAAGAGATAATCAGTGTTACTCACTTCACTGCTCATCATGTTACAATGTCATAATGTTTTGCCTGATTGGTGTGCGTGCAGTCCAACTTTATAACTGCCTTATCTCTATTAAACTGCTTTGGGACAATGCCTATTGTTAAATGTGGTCTACCAAATAAAATTGAATTGAACAGAATTCGGGTGGAAAAGTCCATTTGTATAGCGTTTTTAACAATGAACATTGTCTCAAAGCAGCTTTACACAGATAATGCGGTGAAAAAAAATGAATAAGATGTTCTTTATAAGTTGAAGTTTGTCCCTGATGAGCGGACCGGTGGCGAGTTTGCTTATGCTTTATGCATGTGTAATGTATATTTCTGTAATGTACTGTATATTTTAGTGAATAGGAATTTCATGTAAATAACAGCTTCGAGGTATTTGGTGAGAGACAGGAACAGAGAGAATTCATTAAGTATTGGGGATGCAGTTTTAGAAAAATCATCAAAAAGAGTGGTGTGATAAAGCAAAGTTACTAACAGTATGTTTGGAGGTGGTTTATTTCTTTTATACTACAGAAATAAGAAACACATAAAAAAATTATTTTATTAAAGAATGATGTATTTTTATTCATTTATAGTTCACATTTTGTGTTATGGAACAGCCACAAATTAAATTCATATCAGTTTTAATGTACTTCGATGCATTTATAATCAATGGTTCCCTCATGAGCCCCATGAAGAGAAGTACATTTAAAGCTTTACCTCTGACTTCACAGAAAATGTCCCCATATAAAAAAATGTATACTTTTTTTTATTTATCAATGAATTGTTGATTTGTTACTACAGAATTGCCTTCGTTTCCACAAACCAGAACAACTGTGAGAGAAAATGAACTGACTCAATCTGTTTAATCAGAATCATGAATTCAACTTTTACACTGTGGTATAAAACAAAAGCTTCCTTTGGCACTTTTTATTCCTGGAATCACACAGACCTTTTTGGCTTTTGTTTCTGTTGCTTTTTTCCCCCTCTTTCAATTAAAGTGAAGAAGCCACAGAGGGCTTTTCCGTGTCTGGCCTAAATAAGATATCTGGGTCTTTTTCAGGAAGTCAGCTATCTGACAAGCGAGGCCACACTCATGTTCAGATTTAGATCATGTAGCACAGAACAGTGGCACCGCGACCCACATATTTCTTATTTAAAGCATGTTTTGCTGACAGCTAAGAGGACATTTTAAATGGTGCTCTGTCTGCTCAGAGGACACAGGTATAATCAGACAACACGTCGAACAATTACTCCAGCTGTCTCGAGCTGTCTCAAACACCTGACGGCTCTTTGTAATCTAAACAATGGCAAAAGAACGCTTGTATAGAAACATTTGTCTCAAGGAAACCTGCTTATCAGAGAACTGAAAAAAAAAAAAAAAAAGATTCAAAAGAAAGCAGTGGTGTTCTTACTCAGAGCAGCGTGCTCATTTATAAAATGTTTGTAAAGATGTTAAAAGTCATTGAATTCCTAATGGAATTTGAACACAACTGAATTCATCTCACTGAAATGCATAAGTGAAAAAGACATAGATATTAGTATGTGTTAGGATATTTTATATTTATTATCATTTTAGGCAGCCTGTGTGCTTAACTGTTTTTAGGTTATATAATTATGCAGAGTTAAATATTTAAACAGCCCATAGGAATAGGCAAAGGAAGGATTTTATATATATAAATCCTCCACCAGAGCTTTAGGCTACAGGCGTATTTATTTACTTACTTACTTGCTTACTTACTTACTTATTTCTATATCAGTTATACAGACATGCCTTGTGAAATTTTCTCACAAAATCTAGTAAGTTTTTATATGTATGTATACAAATATAAAAAATGTACAATGCACCATAGTAAACTATGATATGAAGTCCCCTTTAGGTTTGCCCTATAGCAGAAAAAATGTGCCCTCATGGCTGCCCTTGAAATAAAAAATGAAAGGAATGAAATGCCCTCTATGTGTGCATGTGTCCTTCCAGTAGACATTATGTGATGCAGTACACTGCAGGGATCCCCGATGGGTAAGAAATGGTTTTGAAGTACCCCAATGGGTCCCATGCCAATGGAGAAAATGAGAGGAAGTGCTCAATAGGCTTCGGGTTCAAGAAATTTAAATGAAGAAATGCCACACAATAGGTGATCGGGACATTTTTTTGCTCCTTCCCCTTTGCCAGCCTTTTGCCATGCTGGAGAATGTACAAACCTATACTTGAGATGTTTATCTTTGAAAGAGAACTCTAAAATGAAACATGTCTAAAGTGCCGTTCAGAGACTCGCTAGACAAAGCGATTGGTTTGTTTGCAGAGAGAGCTAGCGACTTCCTGCAACATGAGCGACAGCGCCCATTACTGGCCAGTGGTGGACACAACCATGTATTGAGTTAAGGTAGAGATACACTAGGTAAAATATTTCTCCGGTAAGTTTAACAGTGCGCCCATTAAACTTTTACTTCAGTAAAAGTACAAAAGTATTTGCCTTCAAATGCACTCGAGTACCCAAAGTACTATGAATTATTATGACTATAATGTTCCTATTATTATTATTATTTTTGTCACAAGATTTTTTGCTTAATCGACAGTTTATGTGAAAAGACTCTGTGACTCTCAGCACGCTGATCTATTAATAAAATGATATTAATGAGTTAAACAATGATTGATTTCTATTATAATTATCACGAGCCCAAAACCACTTAAAAAAATAAACAAATAAAATCACAGGACACGGGCATTGTGGTGAGATCGATTCAGGAGTTTCCTCCATCGTTTATTACCCTCAAAATGTTCTGCTTGCTGTTGAACTGAGGCTGAACTGTGTGTTCGTGATTAGTAGATTAAAACAAGTTAAAAACAGAGCGTGCGCTCTAGCCTGATTGGTGGCTTGCTGCGGGCTTGACCAGTTTTTACACTTATAAATAAATGATGACTGATTTCACAAAATGTAGTTGAGTAAGAATTCAGATATTTGACTTTCAGTTTATGTAGTAAAGTAAAATGAAAACGGGAATATTTCTGTAAAGTACAGATACACGAAAAACTCATTTACATTTGAATTACATTTACTTCCTTACTGTCCACCGTTGTTAATGACTAGATATGGCATGTCCAGTGACAAGTCAAAGTTTTTGTAAATCATATATGGAGAAATTTGGAGACGTGAAGTCGGTGCACGTGACCCGTCTCATGATTTGTAGAATGCTAGCTATACCACTCCCCGGTGGTCTAGTGGTTGGGATGCGGCGCTCTCACCACTGCGGCCCGGGTTCAATCCCCGGTCAGGGAACCAACCCCAGCCATTAGGGTTGCACAAACCAGTGCACTCTTAGTGCACTGGATAAATGGGGAAGGTTGTGTTAGGAAGGGCATCCAGCGTAAAAACGTGCCAAATCAAACATGTGGATCATGAATACTGATGATCCACGTGTGGCGACCCCTAATGGGAGAAGCCGAAAGAAAGTTTAGCTATACCACCCACTGATAAAATCTACTATGACATCCAGTGGTAGGAATGCTTCCTGATAAACTCACAGTAATAAAAATCACTTCATGTCTGAGCATAACATAAAAAAAGAGAGTACTCATTTTCATTAAAGGTTCCAGGTGAACCAACATCTGGAGAACTCTGGAGGAGTATTGTTTTTGAAGAATGTTTGGATGTAGTTTAACCCATACCCTCTTCAGGAAATTGTACAGGAGCTCCATTTTCAGTCGGAGGCAAACGGTGGACATTTTTTTTGGTACCCTAATCAACTTCCGTCCGCTCCCATCCGGCACTCTTGATAAAATCCTCTCGGGTTGGATCAGATTTGTGTTTATTTATTCTGACAGGCACAGACGAGGTCTCTGGAGAGATGAAATCGTTTTCCGCGACTCCCCTTTCCCCTCTTTCCTTTTAGACAGTGGGATTAATGTGACAAAGCTCAGAGGCAGAACACAATATGTACCATGTGTCTGCATGCATGTGTGGATTATTGCTTAATAATGTTTCTGGCAAACTGCTGGGTGTGGTGAAACACAAAGCCATAATTATAGAGGAGGAGCTGGAGGCAGGGATACTATTCTGGTTCTAGAAAACACACACACGCACACACATGCACACACACGCACACACCTCCAAAAAAGCTATAATTTTCTGTGAGCATTCAGCCAAGCACAGCCCACTTCCTTTCAACTCAGACGTTTACCTTTATGAATGAAGTAACACTTTCTCTTTTTCACACACACACACACATACACACACACACACACACACACACATATATACACACACACATATAAATAAATATACACACACATATATACACACACACATAAATATACACACACATATATACACACACATAAATAAATATACACACACATATATACACACACACAAATAAATATACACACACATATATATATAGCGCGCGCTATGTCTTGCTATGCTTGCTGTCTCACAAAAGTTTGTGAATTAATATCTTCTTTAAAATAAACCTACAAATATTTTACCATAATGCACCGTCTATACACTGCTCCCTTAATTAATCAAATGTGAAACAAAGTACGGTCGCCCCATATTGTAAAAAACATGATGAAATCCCCCTAATGGCTGACCACCAAGTGGAAAAAAAAAGAGCTGATGAAATGCCCTCTAGGGTGCCCCAATGTGTTATAAACCTCGGCTAAGTGGCCTTCCAGGAGAGACTCTGTGATGTAGTGCACTATGTGCAAAGAATGATCAGGAAGTGCCGTAAATGGGCACGCACTCATACCAGTGGAGAAGATCAAATGAAGTGCCCTTGAGGTTATTCAGGAAAGTAGGATAAAGTCTTTTCTAGATCCTTTTGTACTTTTATGTTTTTGCTCTTACCCCTCATTACACCTGTTCACACCCCGGCGAACCCTGATGGTTTTTCTTCTTTCTTTTGGTTTGTCACATTGGGTAAATGTATAAAGATACACCTACACGGTTTTCCTTTTAGGATGAAACCATTGAGTTAAGAATGCAAAAAAAACTAAGATAGAAATAAAAAAAAATGCACTGTTGAGCATTGACCAATTGGTTATTATTATTTTTTTTTTTTATAATTTTTGTGTTTTAAAGGAACACGCTCTCAAAACGGAGCCTTTAATCATGCACATAAAAAAGAAATAAAAAACAAAGTTTTAACAAAAAGTCCTCTTCTGCTTTAACCAATAACGATCTATATAAATATTAATTCAATGAAATGTATTTCTATTTGTGGAGCATTTTTTTACTTTGGATGTGGTCACAAAGCAGCTTTATAGAAATAAACAGATTAGGAAGATAAATGTTAAATTCAGAAATTCATCCTTATAAGTTTATCCCTAATGAGCGAGCCAGTGGTGATGATGGTGAGGACAAAACCCTAAGAGACTATTTACATTCCCAGACAATCTTATCCAGAGGAAATTATGTGTTTTCCTCATTTATACAACTAAGTAGGCGCAGGCTAAAGGTCATGTTTAAGGACCCCAGCAGCGGGAGCTCGGCGTTGCCGGGATTTAAACTTGCACCTTTTCGATCTTACCCACTGAGCTTCCACTTCCCTGATATGAGGAAGAAACTTTGGGAGGACTCTAAAAGGAAACATCATGCTCATCTGGGTGACGTCCGGATATTCATTCATTATATATATGTATATAATATATTCATTTATGCCCTTATCCAGAACAACTTACTAACTGAGCAGTTGAGGGTTAAAGGTGCTTAGAGCTTTGAACTTAACCACTAAGCTGCTAAAGGTATTAAATTCTTACATCCCTGTAGCACGAGATACTGTAGCTCCATTTGCCATGAATGCCGGCTCACCTGGAATATGAATGTACAGGTTCATGTTCCATTTCTTCCCTAAAATCCAAAGCAAAAACTATTACCATTTGGGATCAAACACTATTAGCAGGAATATTGTGGAAAAAATTAGCACATCTTCCCAAATTTACAAAGAACGCAGTGATATCTTCTGATTAAATAATCATTTTCGTTCTATACTGTAGTTTTGATAAACACACCGCGAGTGTGAAATGCGTCAGCGGCGAGATTTGAGTTTCTGACTCATGGCTTCTTTCATTCAGTTCACACATTTATTTTCTTACGTCACATGCAATCGGGATGTTTCCATTCGTTTTCCATGAGGAATTTAAGGACGTATTTGTTTATCGTCACTCCAAGCGTGCATTCGAGACATTTTTTTATTCAGTCACAGCTTTCAAACACTGGTTCACCTGTTCTTTTTTCTTCTCATCGGTCGACAATTGGACATTCATAAAGGTCTGGATAAGCAGCTACCATGACCAAATTTTTTAACCTATTTCTTACCTCTGGAGGACTTTGCACATGTATGCATCCTATGTTTACAATGCATACAGTTCACTTTATGTACACACCCAGTGCCTGTGAGAAGTTTGGAAACACCTAAACCTTTATGGTTTTTAAACACACACGCATGTTCCTTTTCTATGCCAGGAAATCGTTAATTTCATGGAACGAAGAATTACTTTGACCAAATAAATATATACATGTCCAGATGTTCCAATTTATTTTCATTGAAAAAAATCCTCCCTCAGCATGAACAGCAGCTTTAGACACTACAGTTCATTTCAGCTGAAATACTTAGCCATGCATCATGTTAAACTTGCTAAAGATGTTCTTCACTAGCTGAAGATTTCTTTCTTGTGATCCCAGAGCGGTTCAATAGGATTTAGGTGTGGTGACTGGGCAAGCCGTTGCTAGCTAACACTCCAGATGAATGTTTGCTCTCTAAATAATGCTTTGGACGTATGCTCCGACTGATTGTCTTGTTGGATGGTAAAGTCAGATTAATGAACCTTCTGGAAGGTTCTGTACAGTAATCCCTCATCACAACACGGTTCAGCTTTCGCGGTCTCCCTGTAACGCGGGTTTTTACAACTAATTTCGTTTTGCATTTTTTCCGGCTGTATCGCGGGATTTTGCTTGGCTCAGCTTTTGACTGGTTCAGTGATCGTCTTATGGACGAGGGCGAAGATACTGCAACACCTGATGAAGTGGTGCTTTCAGAAGAGCTGTAATGTTGTTCTTGGGTATGCAGTACATTCATTTCATCGTCATCACCTTCATCAACATTAGTACTGCACACATTTTAATCATACTCTTCATCATTCAAGTCGTATCTTCACTGGTGAGTTCCCATATAGAATTTTTTTAAAGTTAAAATTACGTAAGTTTAAGAATATTGAAAGTGAGCAAAGTCAAGGTTTATAAGAGTGTCAGGATGGTTTATAAAGGTTCAAGATATACAAGTATTCTGTATACTGTACTGGATACATATTAGGTTGCCACTTCCCGGATTTTCGCCTATCGCCAGGGCTACGTTCCAGACCAATCCGGGAAGTGAAAATCTGGGAAGTGGCAACCTAATATGTATACAGTACAGTATACAGAGGGATTACTGTATTTTTTTCCTTCTCCTCCTTTCTTTTTTGCACTATTGTCATGTTATAAGTTTTGTAATTTAGGCCTGGTGTTTGTTGTTATGCCCTTTATTATTGATGTCAGAGGTTGCTGGGAGAATTCGCAAAGTAAGAATTTCACTAATGGTGTAAGAGTCCATGAGGACACCAACAAAGATGTACTGCTGCAAGCTGCTATCAGTTAAAATAAAATTTACACAATTGTGTGGAATTGGCTTTAACGGATATATATAATGTGTGTGTGTGTGTGTGTGTGTGTGTGTGTGCTTTGTTGCTAGACAAAATGTAAAAGTAATGAACCTCATAACCTGCATAATCTTTGGACACAACTCTGTGGAAATCCCATTGCACATTTAGTCCCAGTTTGCTGTAGAATAACCTCCACTTTTCTGGGAAGATGTTCCACTAGATTTTGGAGCGTGTTTCTGAAGATTTGTGCTCATTCAGACACAAGGGTGTAAATTCAGGTACTGATGTAGGTGAGGTGAGAAGGTCTGTGGTGCAGTCAGCATTCACATTCATAGCAAAAGTTTTCAATAGGGTTGAGGTCAGAGCTCTATAGCAGGAGATCTTCAACCCATGTGAAGCATCTCTTCATGAAGCTGGATTTGGATCCAAAGGCAATCTATACAATTGTGGGCCTCCGACTTTGTGGTAACATTTTGGGGAAGAACCACATATGGCTGGAAGGTGTCCCAATTCTTGTGTCAACATAATGCATGCCATTTACTTTTATGGGCTTTGGGGGTTAAAGCAGCTTAGTGGTGTTTGAATTTGAACTCATGACCATAGAAGATCATGAGCCACCACTTTTCCACTTTTAATGTCATGCATGAAAGTGGAATATTCTTTAAAGCAAAGCAGTAATGATGATCAAGTTGATGTGTAAGAAACCAAATCTCAGGTTTCCCAGGGATCTGTTTGTGGTTGATTTTAAATGTGTAATGAAAAAAATAACCAAGAAAAAAACCCAGAAGCTAATATATGAAATAGATATATTGATTGATTTATTTAATCATTAAACCCACTGAAAAGTTGTGGATAGATTTTGAATGAAAGGCACAGTAAAATCAGACACCGCTGATAGAATACGCAATGAAAAATAATTACAGCACAAACAGACAGGGATGTTTCTTTTTCTTCTTCTTTAAAAAAAAAAAAAAAAAAAAAAATTACAAATCGCTCACCACCTGCTGCTTAAGAAGTGCGAAACAGTCCAGGGTAGGACAGTGGAGGAACAACACTTATTGCTTTTCCACGTTAGAATGTTCGAGGTGATGTGGAAACCCTATAGAACCATGTGGAACCTGAATCCTACCCTAACCTAATGCCTGACCTACTGTATGTAATCGAGGTCTATCCCGGTTCGCGCCGGTTTCGAATGCGAGTCCGAGGTTAAATTAGATTACAGCAGGGCTCGAGTCGGAGATTTGATCAGGGAGAGGAAGCGGGTTCTGCTAGGGTGTAGATCTTCAGATCTCCAGGAACCAAGCAACATTCGTATTGTATGAAATGTTCGGATGTTCGTGATTATCCAGATTCCAGCCCATTCCCAAAGCTTAAGGAAATTATGATTTGCATCAGTCTCACACACACACACACACACACACACACACACACACACACACACACACACACACACACACACACACACACACAGAGGTCTAATTTACTGGTCCACCAAGTGTAAAATCAAACCTAATGTGCTAATTTGTTTAAAAAAAAAAAAAAAAAAAAAAAAAAAATGGCAGATTGATAGCTGAAGGTTAACTGATGTTAATTGTCAGAGGCGTGTGATTAAATTGAGATAAAATCAATTTCAGAGCTGAGGAATTCGAATTTGGACGGTTGGACTGGAGCACTCCATAATTTCAGTGTGTCCGCTTTCAAAGTCGAGGTTTGAGTTGGACCTGGTGGTTATTTATTCAGATCAGAGAATGACCCTGGATACAGTTTCAGTCCTTTCTGCTTGATATACACACACACACACACACTAAGAAAAAACTGTGTCTGTTTTGCCGTGCCCCCAGGCCTCAGGCTTTGGGGTAATCAGTTCAGGATGCTGAAATGTACAGAGATCAGGAGCAACATATAGCCAGAATCTTTGGTATATGCGAAAGCAAAAACAGCTGTGTTTTTTTGTGGGTTTGTGTTATTATTTCGTTCTGAACACCCCCAAACCCTTCGCTTTGCTTGATTGCCAAACACCAGCTCACTGGAAGTCTAGAGATTGCGTGAAGAGGCCTAGATGGGTTTCCTCCTGAGCTGCTGCGTTCCGAACTCTTCAGCTGCCTTTCTGAACGTGTTCGCGTCTCTCCGAGCGACTCTTTGGAAGAAAAGTACGATAGCAGCTGCTGCTGCTTCTACCTTTAAAGAATCCTCAGATATGATCGAATGATGAGCCTGAACTTTCAGAGCTGACACTGGGACTGAAACATGAATCCATCAACGATCATGGATGTTTGATCTTGAGTAAAGCGGGGGGAAAGTGTTCTTTCTTTACCATCATATAGAGATCTTCATTTAGCTCCTCACGCTTTAAAGAGAAACACAATTTCGAAAAGTCAGCAGGGTGGAACATTAAGCCGGATCTCGGAGCGTGCGGAAATTTTCCTCCGCTGCTCCGAAACAGCTCCTCCCCCGACCCGAAAAGCGAAAGAAGCTGTTAGAGTGTCAGGGCCCGCTCCCCGGGAGTCCTCTCGGTCATTACCTTGCCGTGCCGCTCAGCTCGGTAAGATACTGCCGGAGCTCTTTCGCGGCGGCAAAGCGACCGTACCGCGTCTTGGGCTTGACACACTCCTCCAGCAGGGCGTCGAGATGGCCATCTTTGCCCACACTGGGCGGCGGATCGTGCAGCAAGCCTCCGGTGCTTCCCCTCCACGTGGCGTAACGAGACAGCAGGTTCTGACAGATGGCGTAGTAGTTGTGGTCGACGGTGACCCGTGAGCACAGAGCGTCTTTGGAGAATGACAGGCAAGCCTCTTTATCGCACTCCTCAAAGCGGCTCTCGTACCACGTGTCATAGTTCTCCGGCTTATCTGTGAAGAGGGAGAAGAAACAGGAGTCAGTAATCAACAAAATTAATTGTAAAGACGTTTCATTGCTCTTGTACCTCTATGACATTAAACCCACGGAAGGACCCCCATGCTAGCTGTTGTTATGATGCTAGTAATATGCATATTTAGGGTTTACCTTACATTGCATCAGCAGTTCTCAATGTGTGGGGCACACCCCTCTAGTGGTTAATAAAGACATGGCAGGTGGGGCGCAATGAACGGGCAGGATTTCTATTGTTTTTGTTTTTTTTCTGTGTTTATTATTCTTCGTTTATGATTTGTACAGTTCAAAGATTTAAAGCAACCACAAACAAACAATTAGGTCATTAATGCAAGTAAATTAAATTAACATCAGCTAGAGTGCAGAACACAACTACACTTCTATTTTCTCGGTTTTTGAATGCTATTTTCGATTCAGAACTTGATATTCAAAAGAAATTTTTAAACAATGAAGTATTTCATTGCCATTTCTGGGGATGATGAAGGACAGGTGAGGCTTGAAAATCCACCCCTCTAAAGTGGGGATAGGGGGGTGATTGAGAACCACTGCATTATATTAAACAGCTCTAGAAGTGTAATTATAAATCATTAAAACATTACAAACACCAGAGAGGGAGAAATATCATGAGCACCAGAGTGTGTGATTATGCAGAATGTCCTTTTTATAGTCTGCTACAGTCAGTCGAAGTTGCGGAACCAGAAACTTATGAATTAGCTTAAAATCTGAGATCGTTATTTATTCAACACCAGCCCAATAACACAGCCTTTAAAAATTCAATGATTTATTTTGATGCCGCTTAATGAAGATTTCATGAAAATAACCATCTACAAATGTTTTTCAATCTGGTACATTTCTAGATGGCTCGGGATCCTCGCGGGGTCTGCATTTCTCCTTGAAAGTCTGAAATCTTCATGAAGTGGGACACAACTGGAGCTGGTACATCTCTAGATCTCTTGAGATCCTTGCTGGGTCAGCGTCGTGTCTTTGAAGATCTGAAACCTTCATGAGGTGGGATCCAACTGAAACTGGAACATCTTCAGATGCCTCAGGATCCTCAAGGGGTCGTGATCTTCTCTTTGAAGGACCGTAATCTTTCATGAGGTGGGATCATACTGGAGCTGGAACAATCAAATGCTTGCTCCTGGACATTACCTTGGATCGATTCCAAATGTGAGTTTAAACAGCCTGAGCCATGAGCGCAAAGAAATCACTTTTTTTCATAAAAGAGAAACTTGTGGTTCCAGGTAAATCGATAAGATTGATGAGCCTAAAAGCCTGTAATGCACTGAAGATTCTCTCTCTCTCTCTCTCTCTCATTCTCTCTCTCTCTCTTTCTTCCTTTATCAATCAATCTCTCCATCTTGCCAGAAAGCCGAGACCATGATAGTGTAGACGGTGTGCTGCCAATTCCTCCACAGCCGGCCTTTCTGTATCTCACATGCCAGGCCCACAAATCTGCTTCATTAGCCTCAGACCTACTGCTGTGCCTGTCTGTGTGTATGCGTGTGTGTGTACTTGTGTACGTCCTCAAGTTTAATAATCAGGACTGAAACTAAAATCTGCAATTTTCTCAAACCAAACAACACCAGCGGTACTTAAATCGTCCTCCAAGTAAATTTTGCAACCCAAATTTGCTGATTTCCAATTTAAACAAGAGCCAGTGTCGGACACAATCACAGCCAATATTCCAAGCACATTCTAAACACACACACACACACACACACACACACACACACACACACACACACACACACACACACACACACACACACACACACACACACACACACACACACACACACACACACACTCTCTCCAGGCCCTGTTTAATCAGTTTTTTTTGCTTTCTAATCGTTCTAAAGTGACGGACTGAAGAGGAGGCGTCGTTTTCATATTTTTCCAGGGCTAAATGCAGTCACGGCTTGGACAAGTTACACAAATATGCTGTTTTGAAAGACCATGAACACTGGCGGAAATCTCGTATAGGTGCAGCAAAATAATCCTGAGCTCCGAGTCATATCACCATTTATGGCATTTGGGAGACACCCTTATCCAGAGCAAGATTTCATCTCATTTATCATACAACTGAGCTGCTATGGGGTTAAGGGCCTTTCTCAGGGGCCCAGGAATGAAACCTTGGCTGGGATTTGTACTAATAAACTTACAGATCCAAAGCTCAATTGCCTTAACCACTTCATCTGTCCCAGACAGATAGGACCAAAGTGGAGATGTTTGGTGCACAATGCACAGCACCACGTTTGGTGAAAACCAAACACAGCATCCCAACATAAACACCTCACACAAACTGACAAGTACAGTGGTGGAGAGGTGATGATTTGGGCTGGTGTCGCAGCAACAGGGCCTGGGCAACTTGCAGTCTTTGAGCTGATCATGAACGTCCAAAGTGTTCTAGAGTCAAATATAAAGGCATCAGTCTGACGGCTAAAGCTTGACCAAAATGGAGTCATCCAACATAATGATCCCAAGCATATCAGCAAATTTACAGAATGACTGAAAATGGAGAGAACCAAGATGTTGCGATGGCCCAGTAAAAGTCCAGACCTCAACCCAATTGAAATACAGTAGCAGGACCTTCCGAGAGCTGTCCATTAAAAAATGCTTCCAAAACCTTCATGATCTAAAGCACTTTTGTAAACCCCACTGTCCAAAATACTTTGTGAGACTGATAAAGTCATACAGACCATGATCACTTCAAGTAATTGCTGTTGGTTCTACAAGCCTCTGAATCATAAGGTCTACTTTCACACATGGTTTCTCCATTTCGATGCTGATCATCTGGGGTTCTATTTACCTGGACCTTCTAAGCACCATTTAAAATTTTATTATATCCTGAAATGTGTAACGATAGAATTCAAAGAGTTTCATTTTCACATCAATGACAAGTTTATGATGTAGATCTATGGAACAATAAGGATTTCTCTTTCTCTTTCATTGTCTTCCCTCTGCTCTCCCTCTACTCTCTCCCTCTTCATGCTCCTGTGGTACCAGTGACCAGTGTTCCTGTACCTTTCTTCTCTATGATCCCCCTGATTCATCTTAAAGCAGTGCCCCTGGATGAAGTTCTCTTCAATTGGAGACACCCTGTGGAGCTGGGGATGGTTCCACATCAACAGCCTAAAGAACCATGAAGGAACTGAGCAACTCAAGAACTTTTGAGGATGGATTTGGACTGTAATTAATATCAACAGTCTGTTAGAATTGCTCAGGACCACAGTATGCATGAACACTGAACCAAACAGCTTAACAATGATGGAACTTTAATGAAAGGACATTCGGTGTTGAAGATGAAGATGGGTACCCTTTTGAGTGTGGATCCTCTTATGGTTTTTCTCATACCATCTCAGGGAGTTTTTTTCCTTTTCCACAGCTGAACCTGTATTGCGTGTCAGAACTGCTGTTATTGATCTGATATGGTAGAAGAATAGGAGAGTGTTTTGTTTAGAAAAGAGGGTTCGCTGATGTCATCATCATGAAACACAGCACAAGTCTTTATAATGAGGATAAACACTGCGGGGGTAGTTAATAAAGCGATAGCTGCAGTACAGGTGATGGGGTTGCAGGTGCTGAAGTGCTGCTGTACCGACTCTGGGAGAGAGGGAAAGATGATGATGATGATGATGATGATGATGAGGAAGAGGAGTTGTGGAAAGAGGACATGTCCTTGTGAGTGAACTCTCTCCACATCCTGTGAGCTGGAAATACAGAGCTGCTTCTGTTAGACTGCTGGCAGTGGGACAAGCCTGCACTCAAGAGACACCGACACCGAGTCTACACGTTTCTCTCTCTCTCTCACACACACACACACACACACACACACACACACACACACACACACACACACACACACACACACACACGTGCGCACACACACACACACACACACACACACACACACACACACACACACACACACACACACACACGTGCGCACACACACACACACACACACACACACACACACACACACACACACACACACACACACACACACGTGCGCACACACACACACACACACACACACACACACACACACACACACACACACACACACACACACACACACACACCCCCTAACACTCAGATGACTGACATTCTCACTCTCTCAATCTCACAAACACACAATTTCGCTCTGGTCACACAACTGCACATGCACATGTTCACTCGCTCTCACACACTTTCTCACTCACACACAGTTGACATGCTTCAATCATAGACATACACACACTCACAATTTTCACTCTCCTCACATGCACACGCGCACACGCACACGCACACGCACACACACACACGCACACGCACACACGCACACCCTAACAGATGACTGGCTTGCTAACTTTCTCACTTTCACAGACACAAAATTTCGCTCTCGTCACACAACTGCACGTGCGCTCAGATAAGAACATACACACGCGCACACACTCAAACACACACACATACACTCTCTCTCTTACACACAGCTAACATGCTTCATTAATGCACAGAAATACACACACACACACACACACACACACACACACACACACACACACACACACACCCTAGCACTCTGACTACTGTACAAAGTATATCTCCATCTGTCACTCTGAACCATGCAGGGATCTCTCTCTCTCTCTCTCTCTCTCTCTTTCTCTCTCTCTCCACCTCCCTCCCTCCCTCCCTCCCTCCCTCAGATTCACACACAGAACCTCTCATTGACTGCAGCATTGCCTAATGTCTCTTTTGCTTTTGAAAAAAACGACTTATTAGGGTGTAAATTTTAGATTTAGAGGCATGAAGCTGTAACAGTGAGAGATTTCCGGAATAAAATTAGAAAAACTAGCTCTGCAACACGCACACACACAAACGCGCACACGCACGCACGCACACAAGAAATCCTGAGCCCACCAATCACACCTACACTACACATCTTTAGCACAGATCCACAGCTCGGGCCGTATCAAAGCCTCGGCTGCTGAACTACACGTCTGGAATCGAGCGCAGGCCTCCGGGGGAACACGCATATCTGGTGTGGAAAAATAGGTGGCAAATGTTTAGGAAGCGGAACTCAGCATGAAGCTTGGCACCCACGCTGGAGAGAGAAAGAGAGAGAGAGAGCAAAGAAGCAACCGGGTAAAAAACAAATCTCATTTCTTGTCTGATTTCTTCATCCGGAGAAAAATCACCTTCCTGATTCAGGGACCAACCTGTGGATATTTAAATCGGACACGAAGGAATCAGACGAGCTTCAGGTCAAAAAAAAATTCAGATATCAGAGATGTCAGCATTGGACAAGAGCAGACTTCCTCGACCACCTGTCTGCCCATCGGCCCATCCATCCATCCATCCATCCATCCATCTATCCACCCATCCATCCATTTTTTAGAATATTTTATTTATCCCACAGGAAGATGGTTATTCCTTTGCATATCCCTGTGATGTTAGGGCGTTACAGAGCCCCTGGAAGACAGAGGGTTAAGGGCCTCCCTCAAGGGCCCCAAGAGCAGCAGATTGGTAATATTATGAACCCCTGGCCTTCTGATCAGTAAACCAGTACATTAACAACCAAGCCACCCCTCCCCATTTACAACATTTGAACCCTGAATTACAAGTGAGCTTATCCTCATCTGGGTGGCAAATGTCCAATCACTACAGTTTTATCATAGTTGAGGTGGTAATGGTGTTAATAGTGAAAGGTGGGAGATGTTCTGTACAGATGTACTGCACTGTATATTATATAAAAGGTATATTTTTCCTGTTAAACACTTCTTTAAGAGTTAACCAAGCAGTAAACATGGTGAAGGCTAAAGCTGCTTTAATCTCCTCACCAACCTCTTTCTTTTCTCGAGCTGGAAATTGTTATTAGAACACAAAAAAGGCGTAAAATCTGAGCTTGTCTCGTTCCTGATAATTGTGACCAAACTTCATACCCATTCTTGGGATTTGGCAGATGCCCTTATCCTGAGCGACGTGCAATTATATAATTGATATACCTGAGAAGGTGTTTAAGGTCCTTGCTGTGATTTGAACTCATGACCATCCTAAACAGAGGTTGAACATCTTACCGTTTAAAGTCCAGCTTTACCTTTCACTGTTACAAATCTCTGACCCTGGAGGCTACTTCCATAAATCGTACGCTACACATGCCCATACAGACAGTCTAAAGTAGAGTAAAGAGATTTCGATCCTCTACTATAGAAACTGTAATATTTAATAACGAGTGCATTATTATTTTAAAAACCCTGTGCCTTGCTGCTGCGATCCCGACCAATCAGAATCAAGAAAAAATAAAATAAAGGATAACGCCTCCGGCTTGTTTACATCCGTGAGAGTAAGACGTTAGCGGGTATCGGCGCCTTGCTCGGGCAGATATTTGGTATCGAATAGATTGCCGTGTGCCGTGCTGGTGCGCTCCTGAGAAAAACAAAATCAGACCAGAGTGATTGATCGCGCCTCTAAAACACAGCCTCGGGCTGCAGCTCGGCTCGTTTGAAGAGACGAGGAAAAAGAAAACGCGCTCTCACTCTGTTTGATGAGCCTCTTGTCGGCCACCAGCACATTTTCGGCGTCCACTACGATGACCTTGCCGTCTCGGGGGCCCACGGCGAAGTTGTCGAAGCTGACGTCGAGAAGGTAGAGGGCGAAGTCGAAGTCGTTGTTGGTGAGCTGCTCGGCGATTTCCAGCAGCTGCTTGGCCAGGTCCACGCGCTTCTCCCACGGCGCTTCGTAGAAGCTCCACAGCTCCTCACCCACGTAGTTCACGGCCACCATGCGGCCGCACGCACCCAGGTACTTGGCAAACGGCCAGCCTTCATCTGACGGGAAACTCTGGAACAAGAACAGACCAAAAACAAAGTGCTACAGTTACAAACAACATTCACATTCCAACAAATCTAGTCCACTCTGTTATAACAGGCCCCTGAAATACTCATAACACACTATATGAGGAAAAGTTTGATGATCCATTGTGCTTTTTTAAACATCCCATTCCACATTCGGTCCCCATTTCCTCTTATAATAACCTCCAATCTCCTGGAAAGATGGTCTACTAGATTTTGTGGAGATTTGTGATCATTCAGCAACAAGCGTGTAAAGTCAGATAGTGATGTAGATGAGGTGAGGAGGCCTGTAGTGCAGTCAGCGTTTACATTCCTCCTAAAGGTGTTCAATAGGATTCAGAGCTCTATAGCAGGAGATCTTCCACTCCAGTTCATGTAAAGCAGATCTTTTTAAAACTATCAGGGGCACTGTTCTGGTTGAACAGGTTTGGGTCTCCTAGTTCAAGTAAGAAATAAAATCATGCTACTGCATCAATTGTGTGCCTTCAACTTTGGAGCAACAGTTTGGAGAAGAACCACATACGGCTTTTAAGATCCATATTTTCTTCATACACTGCAGTGTATTTCTATAGTAAACAAGAAGCAAGCTAATGTTTAGTACTTTTGACCTTTTTGACAACACATTGTCATTTTTATCTGTTTATAGTTCAATTTAATTTCGCTGAATATCCCACGATACAAGATCCTGTTCTCAGGCGTTTTCTCTTTCACACAAAGATCATAATATCAAAAAACAAACAAAAAAACTCAACACAACACAGCATGTCAGGTTACATGGAAACTTCAGCACTCATTTCTAAAAACACTGCTGACTGTTAGAAAATACACAATTAGATGTTGTATTTCGTTCAACAGGTTTAAATGAATCTGTTTATTATTAGTCCTAAACTTACAGGTCCTTGTATAATAGTTACTATGGAAATGTTATCGTTCCTCAACAGAAAGGATTAACATAATCTGAGTCTGTGTTAACATCAGAGCTACAGTTGTAGAAAAAAAAAGCTTGAACGAAGCTGTGGAATAAAAATGAAATAAAGGGGCACTGGTTAACGTCTGAGTAAAAAAACGCTGAAGATGTAGCTGAACATATGGCCAGCCGAAGGGAAACACACGGAGGTTAATTGCTGTACTCAAGGGCACAATTCTTGGATGTGAACACGATCGTAAAGAACATCTTGAACCGTTTAAATGTGTGTGTTCGCACCTGCTACAGATGCCCCATGCCTCAGCCCCGGAGCGGTCACTCCCCCTGTCCAGCTCTTTCAGCAAATAAACCTCGGGCCTGATCCGGACTGCACTCGCATTTTACTCGTTCACAAATTATACAGAAATATCCATCTTATTTATCGTCCTTATCCATCGACAAATGTATTTTAATTCGGTTATTGATTTATGCATTTAATTTAAAGTATTTAATTCATTGATTAAAATAGAAGAACAATTATTTTTACTCGTTATTCTAACTATTAAAATGATTTAATCTTGATATATTGAATTCATTGATTTATTCGTTTAAAATTATGTTATTTGTATTAATTCATTTCTATTTTAATCTATACCATTTATTTTAACCTATTTCATTAAAACAATATTTTAATGTAATTATTGATTTTACTTTTTAGGTATTGGAATTATTCAAATGTATTTGAATATATTAATTTTAAACCTACGTAATTAACATTTATTTACATTTATATGCATTTAGTCCTTATTTTTTTCCTAATTTATTTATCTATTTAACAAAAATGTCTGCATGATGAAACAAAACAATCACTTGAGCTGTAAAGAGAAATCCTCAAATCCTCAGAATATTTATCTTTGTCAAATTTGTAAATAAAGTTTGAAGAAAAAAAGAACTTGAAAATTTTACCTTAACACATTTACATTTTCGTCTCATTTACCTGTGGACCAGTTCTTTTCTTTTGCTACCTATTTAAGGTTTTATTTCTTGCCGAATGTGTCATCTATTTGTGAATGATGCAGCAAAAATCTGCATAGTCCTGTTCACACGCCATATGCTTCGTTTAAACACAAACACGTGTAGGGTGACACGTAGCGCAAACTGATCGTCTCCATGACACGTTATTTCGGTCTTGCTGCTTTCAGACAAACTTTCTAGGACTTGCATTAGAAAAGAGGGATAATAAAATGTTTGAAACAAGAAAAAAACAAGGATATGATGTTTTGATCGATTAAAGGCACTTCCTGCTTTTGAACTCCGACTGTAATGTTGTACTCTTCAGTTCTGCCGCTTTTTTCTTGCATCAATGAGCGGCTTAGCGTCTCGTTTATTTCAAAAGCTTTGTAGGGTTGCCAGATTTAGACTGATGAGAACTTTTTATATTTATTAAAATTAAAAGAGCGGACAGAAAGCAAAGAGTAAATAGATAAATCAGTCTAGTAATGGGCCATGTACACTTTTTCTTTCACTTATCAGACAAAGAATCTGAATTGTTGATGTTTAACTGAAGCTAATCTTTCTAAAAAAAAACAAAAAAACCCAAAAAAAACCCCAATAAAAAATTGTTTAATAATAATAATAATAATAATAATAATAATAATATATATATATCTGTTTTCTCCGTTCAAACTAAGCTACAAAAACAGGGTTTTCAAATGTATTAATTTGAAATAGTTTTATTTTAAGTTATTTGTTTGTTTTTGTGTTACTTGGATTTGTAATCAATTTGGGAAAGAGTTTACAATAAGCTTCCGAAAATATGTAAAAAAACATCAACCATTTCACCTTGACCCTGTTTAAATCGGTTTCAAAATCTGCTGAATACGAAGACAATTCCATATAAATCCTACTTGGATAAACACCTGCACAGGCTTTAACCAGGGTGAGTATCAAATGTAGGGGAAAAACAACATGTCAACAGAAATATGAAGAGGAATAACACTTGGGGATGTGCAGTAAATGGAAAATAATCCACAACAGTGATTAGCTATAATCTACAATCTTCAATTTGTTCAAGAACAGTACATAGCATATATATATATATATTTTAACAGCAATAATCAATCACACCCTCTCTCAAACAATTATATTCTCACTCGATTCTTCAACAAAATCTTTTTAAAATATTGGACGAGGCTTTGAAATTGTTGCTGCAATTACCCCAAGATCTTTGAGTTAAATGGGTCAGGTGACAAAAAATATACATCAAACTGACTTTTACAGCTATAGGTGGTTCTTCACCAAGAAAACACAAAGCTGAAGGCACAGGAATGTATAGCATGACATTTTCCCTTCACTTCACCTATTAGACACAAACCACAAAACAATGCAAACCCTGAGCTCCATGAAGATATGCTTTACATGGGTACATCTGTTATTGGCTTGAGATTGATCTTGTAAAACAAACAAACAATCAAATATATCAATAAATGAACGATTGAAGATGTACGTTAACACAGACACTGCAGCCAAACCGAACAACAGCGTAAAGATTCCGAACTGTCCGGATATAAATAACGTGTGTTGCACGTACAACTGATCATTACAGCAGGAAAAAAATAAGTAAATAAACAAAAACACCAGTAGCTGGTTGCTGATCAGCTGTAGATGTTTTAATGAGTTTTTCTTTTTCATCAATATCCCATTACAAGGCCGGCAATGCCGAGGACCTACTCTTGCAGTGAAAATATGCTATTTTATTAAAGCAAAATTTGTCAAATGGTCAAAAACTAGTCAGAAAAGTGTTGATTTGAAAAATAAAAAATGAAACTCACATGAAAAAATGTGTGTGTGTGTGTGTGTGTGTGTGTGGGGGGGGGGGGGGGGGGGTGTAAAATTAAGTAGTGTAAAAAATCTTCACAGTAACAGGAAAAGGGTGAGGAATAATTAACAACCACAACAACAACAACAACAACAACAACAAAAAGAGACTGAATAAAAAAAAGGGAATTATTCAGAATAAATTAAAAAAAAAAAAAAAAAAAAAAAATATATATATATATATATAGTGTGCATCAGAAACAAGTTGTTGTTTGTATCAAGATGCACGGTTTTAACTGTTGCATTTTTTTACTTTTATTATTTAAAGAGTGAACAATATTTTGTGAGCGATATTTAATACGCAGATTGATTTCTCATCATTAAACTGTTTGATGACTTGCTGTCTGTCTGGGCCAAAGTAATAAAAACGAACTATTTGTACCATATTGAATTGCATTGCATCGCTTTTTTTTTCCATTGCATCATTTCACATCGTTTTGCAGTGTGCTGAATGACAATCTAAATCGGATCGCACTGCATCCTAATAGGAATCATATCGCATATCCCTAATATTATATATATATATATATTTACAGCAAATTTATCAGGCAAAAAAGTCAAAAGATGATCAAAAATGAAGTTAAAAAGTGTAGAGTTTTTCAAGACTTTTTGTTGAAAAATAGCCATCAATAAAAATAACCCCAGCAGTTTTTATGAACATATGAAGTTATTAAGATCATTATAAAGATACAGATGGCAAAGAAGTCAGAAAGCAATGGAAATTTGTTGAGCAAACTCGATATATAGATATATAATCATTGCTTTCTGATTTTTCAGACACTCTGTTTATATAACTGTATAACTGTACTCGCAGGGATGTTTTTGTTCGGTTTGTGTGTGGAAAAGTGGCCCTGATAACACACTCAATATTTTGAGAGTGAAGATGCGACTAGATCACGGCTTTATCCGTTTGGCAGAACAGACGAGTGAAGCTAAGGACGTCAGAGAAAGATGTTTATTTTTATACCGGATTACAAAACTAGTGTAAGGGAAACATGTTCAATTTATTTTCAGATTGTGTTCAGTTCAATTCAACCTGATTTCTAGAACGCCTTTAACATAACATTATCCCAAAGCAGCTTTACAGGAATAAGCAGATTATAAATAAACATTTTAAATTCATAAATGAGTCCCTGTTAGTTTATTGCCAATGAGTGAACCAGAGATGATGGTGGTGAAGGAAAAACTCCCTGAGATGATATGATGAAGAGACCTTGGAAACAGACTCAACACCAAATGCCCATTTATTACAGTTCCAGCAGTTTTGAGGTGCACTGTTCAGTGATGGGTCCTTAAGCACAGAAATGTTCATGCAACCTGTGGTCTTAAGCCACTGGAGCAGATTGTTGCTATTAATTACAGTTCAAATCCATCCTCAAAGTTCTTGAGGTTCTTAGTGACTTAACTTAATTTCCTAAAGCTCAACAACCTTTTGATAGATCACATCGGTCTTACCCATCATGATGAATGACTAAGTTATATGTTACCTTATAATTATATCCCTGCGAAACGTTGTGGTTGAACATTTAGTTCACCCAGGTGTACTCAAACAAAATACAAAATATCTTCAAATATACACGACTTTATACTTCACATACATAATGTGAATTTATAAGGGTGCCAATAATTGTGGCACACAAATATTTTTTTGATTCAGATCCAACCCTAAACACTTTTTGGTGTTTATTTTTTTAAACAATCAAAATGTTAAACAATGAAGACAATTTACCAAAGCTGGCAATAATAATGGAAAACACTATGTTTCATTTATTAAACTAACATTACTAATAATACGAGAAATGACCATCGAGTCAGTTAGCTATGTTTTTTGTAATCTATTTGATGAATTATGAGGCAATAAACCAGTGCTGAGTAGGAAAGCTTATTAATATGATTCTGTAGTATAATATGACTAACAGGCAGGTATTAAATATACATAACCTCATTTCCATGAGCCTGACTAAGGACAGAGCAAAAAAAAAAAAGAAAGTTTCTCAGAATGTCTCTGCAGGTGAACAAAATAAGGTTTTCTGAGCACATGATTTATTATTACTACAAACTGGGTTTCAAAATGTGTCATGCATTCACACCTCACACACAAACAGCATTTACAGAGAGCTTGTCAAAATGTTTTTACACACACACACACACACACACACACACACACACACACACACACACACACACACACACACACAGAGGTGCAGGCACAGACAGACACGCACAGACAGGCATGTGCATACAGGTACACACACACGTAGACATACAGGTACACACACACAAACACACACAGGTAGACA
Organism: Silurus lanzhouensis; assembly: GCA_039877035.1. NCBI lineage: Eukaryota > Metazoa > Chordata > Actinopteri > Siluriformes > Siluridae > Silurus > Silurus lanzhouensis. The sequence goes on along the minus strand of JBCEWE010000496.1, from coordinate 139,111 downwards.
TACAGGTACACACGCAAGTAGACACACAGGTAGACACGCATGTACACATACAGGTAGACATGGAAGTAGACATACAGGCACATACACACAAGTACACGCAGGTAAACACGCAAGTAGACACACAAGTACACGCAGGTAAACACGCAAGTAGACACACAAGTACACACCGGTAATCACGCAAGTAGACACCTGAATTTCCCACCCGTATGTGGTTCTTCCTCAAACTCTTACCACAAAGTTGGAGGTGCACAGCTGTATAGGACGTCTTTGGATGTGGAAGACTTTCATTTTCCGTTCACTTAGAACACTAGTAGACCCAAACCTGTTCCAGCATGACAATGGCAGCTTCATGAAGATGTGCTTTACATGGATTGCAGTGAACGATCTCCTGCCACAGAGCTCTGAGCCTCAACCCTGCTGAATGGGCAGATGTATGTGAACACTGACTGCAGCCCAGGCCTCCTCACCTCACCTACATTAGTACCTTTTCTAATGTGTCTGAATAATCCAAAATTTCCACAAACACACTCCGAAATCTGGTGGAACATCTTCCCAGAAGAGCGGAGGTTCTTATAACAGCAAATATGGACTGAATGTGGAACGAGACATTTAAAAAGCACAAATCATTGTTCATTTGATGTATTTTGGCAGCTATGTGAACCTAAGAAGATTCTCGAATGTTTGAGATTTTATAAAAAAGTAGGGTAATTATTAAAAGGAGTAGTATTATACAGTACCATATTACTTATGATCCACCTCACTGTTGAGATTTCTTTCCTCATTTTTATTGCACATCAGAAATGACCATTTTCTCTTTCCATTGCCCTCTGTGTCATTCTCATATAATCTTTTCCAATTCCAATTTGCTATTTTAACACCCCCCCCCCAAACCATGCACATATAACTCATTACTATTTCTTTGCTACATAAACAGCATGATTTTAAGTTTTCTGTGCATCATTTCCTGCCCCAGTGTTTGATTTAGGCTTTTCTAATTTCAAATTTCTTTTCAGATTAAAAAGAGGATGGGATGGGATGGAATGGGTTTTTTTGGGGGGTGGGGGGGTGTTGAAAAGAAAAACCGAATTCAGTAATAATTAACGTTAGTAAAGCCGACTTGTAGCGTTAAAGCGTGTCATACATGCACCTCATTTTGTTTTTGATAGAAGACTCTCATATATAAACTGAGGGAAGGCCTTCTCATCGTGGAGCTCTAAATCCCTCACGTTTTCCTCCTCACTGAAATCTTTTAGAAAGACTGTGTGTCAAATGCATTTTTTATAGCATTGCATTTACGCCATTTAGCAAAGGCCCTTATCGCAAGCGACTTACAGTTATCTCAGTTATTCAGCTGAGCAATAAAGGGTTAAGGGCCTTGCTCAAAAGTCTAACAGTGGCTGCTTGTTGGTGTTGGGATTTAAACCCATGACCTTAAAAGTAAAGTGAAGATATTTTCACAAAAGTTGTTATTTAATATTCTCATGATGATGTAAGGTTTGTGCATACAACACAGCTGGACCATGCATAAAAACTATTTTGCTCAAGATGTAAATGAGGGCTCTATAAAATCTCCTTGACATATTTTATTAGGAGTTATTTGGGTTTTCTTGAACAACCCGGATGTTAAATAACCGATCAACCATCAGCGCATAATCTACCAGTGGCTTCGTCCAACGATGACGGATTATACACAGAAGGCACAGTCTGTATTTAGCTGTTTCCTGTATTCTGTGAAGTTGCCCTCTGTTTTGAGATCCAACTGCCTATTGACACCAAACTTTCCATTTTCCCCAAAACTCATTCTGGTTTTGATCCATATGGAGCACTATGTCCTGTTCAACAGCATATACACAAAACCCAAGGACACTCATTGCAGAACAACCCTACTCCACCCTGCACCATGTTCTACTAGAATACCTGTAATCTCTGAATATCGTCCCTAGTTTGTATTATATTATTAATAACTTGGACAAATGGACACAGAATGGACATTTTTTTCCAAAAAACTAACAAAAAAAACCCCACCACTGAAATTCCCTTTGACCTCCAGATTAGGCTTGAATGTTAGATTGGAATGAATGTGCCATTTATTGATCATATTTGCTATTGTCAGATCTTGTGTGCTATCAAAAGAATACAGAAGTCATTCGTTTCTTTTTGTGTGCTCAAAAACAATAAAATGCATTTTTGTCTTTTCTTTTGCCTTCAATTGAAAATAAATTAAGGAGCAAAGGAATAGTAATTCACATTTTGCTTTTCACTTGTAAATGAAAAAAAAAAAAAAAAGATTGAATGCTGCTTACACGAACCGAAAAATATATTTTGTGTTTTTAAAATTGCATTTATTTATTTATTTTTGCCCCTATTTGCATGTCTGTAATTCTCTATGTGTTTCATTGTACACTGCAATTTCTTTTAATTATTTTTCTTATTTTATTTATTGATTTTTATTTCATTTTAGGTACTCAGTATTTAAAAGCAACATGTTGTCCTGTGTATGATGAAGTATGCAATAAATAACAGATTTGTGTAGATTTTTGTATGTATTTAACTTTGCTACTTTCAAAGATTGTAAGAAGCAGATATAATAATATAAAAAAAAACACCAATAGTTTTGTTATTAGTTAGGTATCTTTTACTCAGATATTGTGATATATGACAAAAATGAAATTTTACCCAACATAACCATGATCTCTTTCAGTCAAATACATTTCTGACATTTTACTTAGAACTCTGCATGAGTGGAAAAGAGTTTCAGCCATGACTAAAACTTCAACTTCAAGAGGCAGTAAAAATATATAGTTGTATCTTGAAGAGAATTTCTTGAGTACATTTAGTTTATATTCCTGAACAAAATAAACCTAAAGAAACTTTCGATCATCAGGTAAAAGTATAGAAAGTGTTGGGTTATTTTTTTTAAACATGGATATGTAATTACTGGAGCAGTGATATGATCATTAGTCATATAAAAGTATATTTCAAATTCAAATGATAAATAATAAAACCTCCTAAAATGGCTTCACAACTCACAATCACAGAAAGAAACCCCCCCAAAAAATAAAACAATTGTGGATAAAAATTTTAGAACATTCTAGATCGTTCTAGAATTACAATTCAGAGCACTAATTTCCCCATGTGATTTATAGCAGCAATATTTGTTGTCATGAAGCAAATATAAATTCTAATGGAAATTGGGAAAGTTTTGGATTAATCAAACCTGTCAGCTCAAACGTATTACCGATACACACACTGCAGTAAGTGTGCTGAACCTCCGGAACTCTGAGTGTTTATATTTCATTATATTCCAGTTCGGTATTTTTTTAAGCTCTCGATTTCAATGTGAAGGAGCAAAGGCAATTAGATGCATGAGAAAAAAAAAAAAGCGCCACAAATTAGAGCAAAACAGATGGAAAACAACATTAATCTGGCAGCATGGCGAGCCCTCGGGCAACATGGTCAGCTTTATTCAATCAAATCACAACTCCATTTTTAATTTCTGACAGGAAAATTTATTTCAGCTTCTGAATGTTGGAGCCACAACACTGTAAGAATGCACAGTGTGAGTATATATATATATATATAAAAATACACAGCAATGCAACAATCGTATATATACACACACATCATATATATGATGTCATAATTTGTCCGATTCATACAGTGTATTTCACATATTTTCACATTTCCATTGACAGCATTTGGACGATGCCTTTATCCGGAGCGACTAACAATGATCTCATTTATAGAGCTGAACAGTTGAGGGTAAAGAAACTTGCTCAAGGGCCCAGCAGTGAAAGCTTGCAAGTTCTGGGATTTAAACTGTCATCCCTCTCCCTGTCAACCCTCCTCTCTCCTCTCTATCTGTCTCTTTCTCTCTGTCAAGTTAAAAATGCAGTGACCGGTGTTCCTATCCTTTTTTCTCTTCTGCCCAGGTATTCCTGACACCCTGCCTCTGGATGGAGTTCTCTTCAATTTCCATTTCAACTAAAGATCCATGAAGTTACTGAGCAACTCAAGAACTTTGAGGATGGATTTGGACTTTAATTAATATTAACAATCTACTACAGTGGCTCATGAGTTTGCTCAGTGGCTCAGGACCACAGTTTGCATAAACAGTTCAGCATTTAAGCACTAAACAGTACACCTCAACAATGATAAAACTGTAACAAATGGAGATTCAGTGATACCCAGATAAGGATGGGTTCCCTTTTGCATCTGGGTTCCTTTCCTTTCAAGGTTTCACTGGCTTTCTTATTAGAGACAATTATAATGAACAAACTTAGGAATTAACTTACACATTCTTTTATACAACTTTATAACCTCTATATCAATGTAAAGCTGCATTGAGACAATGTCCATTGTTAAACGTGCTATACAAATAAAGATAAATTAAAATGAATTGAACTTAAACCGTTACCACTTCCCACATTTTACATTTAAGGCATTTTGCGGACGTCCTTATCCAGAGCTCGACTTATGTCATTCATACAAACGAGGAGTCAAGGGTTAAGGGCCTTGCACAAGGGCCCAGCTATAACAGCTTACTGATTGGTTGGATTTGAACTCAAAACCTACTGACCAAAAGTCCAACATATTAACCATTAAGCTACCCATACCCATATATTTAAACACTTGAAATTTGAGACCTTACATTGAAATGTCCAGTAAAAAGGTTCACGCAAATAAGACGGAGCACATTCGCAATTGGGTGCCTAAATAATATATGTCTGTCTATGCTAATAATATTTTTTCACATGTATCACTGGTTAGGTGTACCTATACTTCTGTAGCTTGGGGTGTAATGGTACACACATTCGTACTGAACCATTTCGTTTACAGAACTTTCAGTATGGTACACATGTGTACTGAATGCAATCCTTGTTTTTACGTACGAGTTAAGTCACTGTGGCAACTCGATCCATACCGGAAACACAATTTGTACTGCGCATGCATGAAATCGCTGCCACTTCCTTTCATCTTTAACGTTTTTACCAACAGTTCAGCTCCATAGATTCTTTTGTATTTTATGTCCAGCTTCAAGAATTTTTCTTAAAAGGAGAAAATCCTAAAAATTCCATGTATTGAGGGAGTGAATGAATGAAGGAAGGATGAAAGAAAAGAATGATTTATACAGAAATAAATTGAATGGATGAATAAATAACATGTTTCTTAAATGGAGACATTTGTTTAAGTATGCTGAACATATAGTAGATCACAAGTAGATAATATTTTTAGAAAATTAAATATTCAATGTAACACACACACACACACACACACACACACACACACACACACACACACACACGCACACACACGCACACACACGCACACACACGCACACACATTAATTACCTAAATAGGGTCTAACTAATGTAAACTAATGAAATGTTTCCATTTATTTAATTTAATCAATTTAATTAGTGGCTATTTAATTGATTATTTAATTCAATAAATATAATAAAAAAAAGTATTGAATTAATTTGATCTGATTTGATTTGTGTATATTTTATTTAAACCAAGCAGCCATTTTATTTAAAATTGTTTTAAAATATGCAAATTGTTGATGTTTACAAATTGTAATAATAATAATAATAAATGAGGTCAGTAAAAAAAAAAAAAAAAAAAAAAAAACGACAAGCAATTTTGTGTTTTGCATTTCGTGATTTTAGTGTACCCGTTACACCCCTAATGTGTATGTGTGTAAATGTTACGTTCATATGAGGAGTTTATTTTCAGCTTTTCAGCATATATTGACTGGGTAACATATATTATTTTTTAAGCACTGATCTATATAGAAGATAACAATATCTAGCATGTCTCTCTCAGTCTCTTCCCTTTGTCTCTGAAGTGCACTGAAGCAAGACAGATCAGCTGTTTAAGCCTTTATCTGAGGGCTCTGAAATAGGATGGAGCCAAACAGAGATAAGATTGAAAGAATACAAACCCCCATCACTACCCAAGACACCCTGTGCACACAACTCTGTTTCACTTTCTCGCTTTTCCCAGAGTTCAGTTCTACCAAATTAGCTCTGAGACACTTAAAAGCTCAGAACAGTGTAACATGATTAATTAGAAATCAGCATGAGGCAAAGCAAAGGAAGGAAGAAGATGGAGGAGTAAGTGAATAAATGGGAAAGTGTGGAGAGGGGGAGTGTGTGAGTGAGCAGGGATTAGTCAGTGCTCTCTCGGAGGACTGGATCAATAGGTGGGGGGTTTCTAGGCTTCTGCTCACTTGACTGAAATGCATAGCATTAATTCATTTTTTTCCCTGTTTGTTTGTTTACTGCCTATTTCCATCCAAGGATCAACAGGAGACCAAAAATATTGATAAACAGTCACAAATAACAGAAAATGAAGAGCATACAAGAAAGACTACAAAGGCCCAACTCTGTTTCTTGCATCCTGAGGCTCACAACCTCCGGCTCTTGCCATCTTGAGGCCAACAAACTCCTGCTCTTGCCACCCTGAAGGACCAGAAACTACTCGTTTTAGCATTCTGAGGCCCACAAACTACTCATCTTACCATGCTTAGGTCCACAAACTCCTCCTTTTGAAACCCTGAGGCTCACATCACCTTGCGCTTGCCACCTATAGGGCCACAAACTACTGCTTTCATCATCCTGAGACCTAAAAGTTCCTAAAATTCAAAGATCAAAATGTTATTGTACCTACCATCTAATTCCCTCACAAGTACTTGCCACTTATGACCCACAGTTCCTTCAACTATCTTCCTGAGACCCACAAAGTGTTGACATCACAATGCCCACAAGCACCTTTTCTGATTCGGAGACCTCTAAGCTCATCCTGAGCTCCACACAGTCCTGGTTTGAATGTCCACATGCTCCAGTATTCATTATTCTGAAAGCAGACCGATGCCGGTTTCCTAAGACCCATTACCTTTTGCCATAACCAAACCTTCTGCATTTGCTATACCAAACCAATATCCTTGAGGTCAGCAAGCTCTAGCTCTTTCTACAAACTCCTACTCCTGCCATTCTGATGCCCACAAACCCCTAATTTTGCCACCCTGTGCCCCACAAACTCCTTCTCTTTGCACCCTGAGGACTTCAAACTCTTGCTCTGCTTGAATCATCCTAAAAATTCCTAAAATTCAAAGATCAAAAAGTTATTGATAACTTGAGGTCGGCAAGTTAGAGCTCTTTCGGCCCAAGGCCACCGTAAACTCTAATTCCTCCTCCAGCCATCATAGTATCCACATGCATCCTCTTGCAACAACCATCCTACATTCCTAGGCCTCACATGTCTAATATCTTGTAAAAAGGCCTGCCATCCCTGGGACCCAAATGATCTGGGATCAAACACTCAGAAAGCACAAAAACTCTCTTCATTTTAAGTCTCCCAAGCTCCTCATCAAACAACAAACAAACAAACAAAACAAATGTGTGAAAAGCTGCTGACACAATCTATATAGCAGGAAAAAAGCTCTCTATAAAATATTTTGTCTCTTTGAATGAAAGTTATTGTCAAATGTGTAAATGTGGTAATTAGTTAGTCTCCTTTTGAAAACGTCGCATTTTTCCACCTGCCTGAGAGCCTAATGATTGTGCAGTCAAGGATTGTGAGCAGGCTACCCGAGATGCCAGATGTTATTAACTCGATGTTTGTGCAATAGGAATGCTAAATTCTACCTTGAGCATTCATTTCTAAACCCATTTATACACCAGTCCAGGTTGTATATAATATTTCAAACTCCCTCGCTCTGCACTGCACCACACTGCCTCCCTCCTGATCCGGCACTGCTCGACTGGTCCTACTATCTCCCAGGGGACAAGAAAGACCTGCTTCAAGAGTATTCTTTGTTCTGGCACTGAGGTGGTCGAGATCAATTTCAATCAATAATCTACTTGATGTCCAAACAAATGGCATTTTAAGACCTAGGTCTTCCAGCAGAACTTCTGCTTATAGAATTTTATTTTCTAACCACATTCCCTCCAAAACATCTTACAGCCTGATCGTATTCTTAATCTGTGTTCTCTTAAATGTGTATCATAATGTATTTATTGATAGAGACTTAAACACTCGTTTGTGAGTCACTCTGGTAAAATAAAGGAAAATAAACTTGCAGTATAACCTGGGGTTTTATGACCATTCACAGCTCCTAAATACTCATACAGTTAATGGAGCATGGCAGCCCAGTGGCCAAGGCTCTGGGTTACTGCTTGGAAGGTTGGGGGTTAAAGACCCTGTATTGCCAAGCTGCCACTGTTGGGCCCGTAACCTTCTGTGCTCCAGGGGTGCTGTATCATGGCTGACCCTAGCTTTATAACAAGGTGGGATATGAGAAGAATTTTACTGTTCGATAATGTACATCAATAAACAATAGCCGTTTCTTTTCCCTTCCTTTGTTCCCTTTTCTTCCTCCCTTCAATCACCTCTGTTCCCTTCCTTCCTACCTACATAAGGGCATCTGCCAAATGCCACAAATGTAAACATAAATGTAACATCTGAACACACACTTTTTATCCGAAGCATAGTGGCGTTTACAGCCAGAATGTGTCACAAATTATTTTTTATAATTATTTTTTTTTTATCTTATATTGTATTTCTTTCATGTTCACAAGTCGGACAATCGTAAAAAGTGTTTCACTATACAGTATGTTATACTCTGTATGAATGTGTGTGTGACATAAAATTTGAATTTAAATTTGAATTGATTTGAAAGGGACTGGACTGACACACGCACAATTTGTTTTTTTTTATTAAAAATAAAAAAACACGATGCAGATTTGCTCAAGTTTACTTCTGTATGAACCTCCATCGCATGTGAACCTCGGTGGTCCTAATTTCCATATTTGCATATTCATGTCATCCAGATTTCTTGACTGTGAAATTTCAGGCACTTCTATGCCATTTTTTTTGATGTGTAATTACATTGTTGTGAACCCATCACAACAACAGGGTATTATTCATTACAGAAGGAGGGGAAAGAAAAGAAAAATAAATGAAGGTCTTGGGAAGCATTTCGAGTCTTGCACATTGAAGCCGTGACGACGCGAGCAATTATATTGATATGAAAATGCACGGTTGGCAACTATGTAGTGCAAATGTGTGGGACTGCTCGGGCTTTTTCTTCCTGTCATCCACACCCACTCTGAAGATGCATTGATCATCATAATCTGCATACTTCCACGCTCTCCGTGCTGCAAAAACAACAGCGCGCTCTTGTACTTTTAAGATAGGGACACGCCAAATCGACGCCAAAGAAGTAGCTCTAAGGAAAGATGACTGTGGCGTTGCCCTGCATCAACTGTTTCTGGGGAAAATGTCGCTCATTAACATACCAGAGAGACTGCAGCCGACTAGTCTGTACGCTCTGTGCTTGTGTGAGAGAACAAACTCTCCCATACCAGCAGGTGGCAGTAGTCTGTACTTGGCATCCAAACAGAGCTTACTCCCGCTGCAATCATTACGAAGAGATTCGTGTAGCTCTTTTGATGTCCTGATTTCACAAAGCCACACTGTCATTAAAATACAGAAATGCTGAGCAAGCAGCATTTGTAAGTATAGGTCGACCAATTCCCTGGGTTTTCTGATTAATCGGCACCAACAGTTGATTGCTGGAACGATTGGCTATCGGCAAAAAATGCATACAGGTTTGTGTTGGTAGTTGGAGCGGCTAAAAAGGTCTGCTGCCTTTACGAGAGCGGCCTCTAAACGGCGATTTACTGATGCTTCGTGCTGTTTGCTTGTACATGAGACTGCGTGGTGCACGGAGAGTGCTATATTCTATTTATAATGTATTCATTATATAATTATATTTATTAATGAATATATTTTTTCATTTTCATGATTAAGTACTGTTTTTTTTATTTGGTAATAAAGTACAGAACTATTTTACATGGAGTGTTTGTTTTTTTTTATCCTGTATCCATTTTAAAACTATAGGTTAATTAGTCGCTTATTGGCAAGTACGATACAGCCCAGCTATCGGTATCACTAAATCAGTCAACCTCTAGTTGTAACCCTCTTTAGGACCCATGATTTAGGCTCAAACTGGACAGAAAGCACAAAAGAGAAAGCTATGGCACTGTTTATGCGACTCTTCAGGCAGCTGTTACTGTAAGACAGGTATCGGGTTCCATGCGAATAATTTACAGTCGTCATAACGTAACAGGTTCTGCAGCCCTCGAGTTTCGAAGTATTACTGCAATCCTCTGATCAAATTAAGTTACATGACAAGTGGCAGGAATGGCAAGTGTTTGTTCCGTTTACATTTAAGGCATTGGCAAACTGTGCACTTTAAACAGTAGAAGTCATTAATGTCGCCGCTGAGGCGTCCAAGTGGCGGGATAAATTAGAAGGCACGCTAGAACGTGCTCGATCGACTATGGTTGGTGTGATGTGAAGATGTATATATACACACACATATACACACACACACACACACACACACACACACACACACACACACACATATATACACATACACCCTTCTGTGTTTATCTTCACTTTTTCTTCTTTTAGCTTCTCCCATTAGGGGTCGCCATAGCGGATAATTTGCACCTCATACACAGTGCCCTCCACAATTATTGGCACCCCTGTTTAAGATGTGGTCGTGGACTTCAAAAAATTCTCCTTTTTTTTAAAACAACATAGAACCCAAATGCAAAAAAAGAGAAAAATCCAACCTTTCATTTAAGTACATTACTTTGGTGGTAAAAAAAATCATACATTTAGAGAAAAAAAAAACTTGAAATCATGTGTCCCACAATTATTGGCACCCCTAACAATTCCTCTGAAAAATGTAATTGTTTTTTTTTTTTTATATATTTTTCTGTAGTTGCTAAGGTTGGTCAGGGTATCTAGGGACTTTAATTAGTAATTCATGATTTCCTGTTTCCCTGGGGTATAAATATGACGTGACACAGAGGCCTAATTCTCTTACCCAATTGTCAACATGGCAAAGACAAGAGAACACACCATTCAAGTAAGGCAGATGTGTGTCGACCTTAATAAGTCAGGCAATGGCTACAAGAAAATAGCCACTCGCCTTAACTTGCCGATATCTACAGTCAGAGGAATCATTAAGAAGTTTAAAACAACTGGAACAGTGACAAACAAGGCTGGAAGAGGTCCCAAGTTTATCTTGCCACAACGCACAGTAAGGAGGATGGTAAGAGAAGTAAAAAAATTTCCCAAGCTCACTGTCACAGAATTGCATCAAAGAGTGGCATCTTGGGGTCACAGAGTCTCCAAAACAACCATCAGACGCTCTCTACATGCCAACAAGCTGTTTGGGAGGCATGCAAGGAAAAAGCCTTTTCTCACTAACACTCACAAACGTAAACGTCTGGAGTTTGCTAAGCGGTACTGGGACTTCAACTGGGATTGTGTGCTTTGGTCAGATGAGACTAAGATTGAGCTTTTTGGCAACAAACACTCTAAGTGGGTCTGGCGTAAAACAAAAGATGAGTATGCCGAAAAGCACCTCATGCCTACCGTGAAGTATGGTGGAGAATCTGTGATGCTGTGGGCCTGTTTCTCTTCCAAAGGCCCTGGGAACCTTGTTAGGGTGCATGGCATTATGAACGCTTTGAAGTACCAGGATATTTTAAATAAAAACCTGATGGCCTCTGCCAGAAAGCTGAAGATGGGTCGTCATTGGGTCTTTCAGCAGGATAATGATCCAAAACATGTGGCAAAATCTACACAAAAGTGGTTCAGCAGTCACAAACTCAAGGTCCTCCCATGGCCATCTCAGTCCCCAGACCTCAACCCAGTCGAAAAACCTGTGGGGCGAGCTAAAGAGAAGAGCGCATAAGAGAGGACCCAGGACACTGGATGATCTAGAAAGATTGTGCAAAGAAGAATGGTCAAAAATCCCTCTCTCTGTGTTCTCCAATCTTGTGAAATGTTATAGGAGGAAATTAAGTGCTGTCAGTAATTGTGGCACACATGATTTCGAGTTTTTTTTTTTTTTCTAAATGTGTGATTTTTTTACCACCAAAGTAATGTACTTAAATTAAAGGTTGGATTTTTCTCTTTTTTTGCATTTGGGTTCTATGTTGTTTAAAAAAAAAAAAGGAGAATTTTTTGAAGTCCACGACCACATCTTAAACAGGGGTGCCAATAATTGTGGAGGGCACTGTATATCTCTTTCTATCTGTCTCCCTCTTTCCCTCTCTCTTTCTCCTTGAAATGCTCACGGTGCTGAATTGCTGAGAGAGCGTGAACCGATAAAGCAGCGTCTCGAAGTGATCTGAGGGAAATTTCCATTCCGTCCTCTCTCTCTGTCTCTCTCTCACACACTTTTCTCTTTAAGTCGCTGTACGTCTCAAGAGTTTAGGACTGTTAGAGCGAGCGATTGCAGTAAAACTAGAAAGACTCGGAGCAACTTTATATCCAGTGTATTGCCCACAAAGGAGTTAAAGGCTTCGGAAAAATATAGTATCTACAATTTATTGTGATTTACTGTGGTTCCCCCCCAAACCCCCCCTTTTTTGATTTATCCTCATGGAACAAATGCTTTGTTACAGTTCAGAGTTGCGGGTAATTCGATCTGATCTCATGAGATAGGCATCTGAAAGGGATGATGCTGCAGGCAAGACAAGACCTGAGTGTTTTATAGCTTTCACTCCAGCTTTGAGGAAATACTGACAGTAATAATGTAGAACACGGCAGATCTATCAGCGAAAGGGATAAAAGCGAATGAATCGGGCTTCTTCTTTTTTGTATGCGCTGCCTTTCGTACGAGATAGAAAAACGTGTCTTGTCGGCGTGAGAATGAAAGAGTTGATTTGAATTCATTTGGGAAGCAGGTTGGTTAGTCCAGCACACTGTCCTGGAGAAAACACGGCATGAGCCAGACAGTGGAAATCATTCAGAGGGATTTTTTTCAGAAGAAAACTGATTAAATGAGTGTGTGAGTGTGTGTGTGTGTTAGAGGTTCTTCGATAGGAAGAGCCTGAATAGACTAACAATCTCGCAGTCAAATCTTCGCAGAGGTGTTATGAAACGAGGATCGCCATTTTGATTACATGGGGGTGCCCAATGTCTGATTTCACATAAAACTACCAGCTTTTTTCAGAGAAGTTAATATACAGCCCATTATGATAACGCTGTAAACATAAATGTAAAAAAAAAAAAAGAAGCTTTCAATAAATATTTTTTACGTGCGTGAATAAATCCAACCTGTCCAAATGTGTGTTGTGAGAACCTTGTTTGGTATAATAAATAAACATGTGATGGTAAACAGTGAATGTGTCAGACAGAACAGAAAGACAGACAGACAGGCAAGATTTAGAGACAAAGAGAGCAAGAGACAACACAAACAGGGAGATAGAGAAAGAGAGAGAGAGAGAGAGAGAGTATTAGCCATTAGCATTAGCCAAAATACCTGTGTGGATTTGAAGTGAGTTTCACATAAGAGTTGTTCCAGGGCTTCCAGAGAGAGTTATGACAGAAATAATGATATTAACAGCAGAAGAAGAAGTCTTAATAGTAATAATAATAGAAGTCTTTTTAGAATAGTTTTTCCTTTCCACAGTCTCCACTGACTCGCTCATTAGGGATAAACTAAAAGGAACAAACTTCTAGGGACTAAACGTATACATTCCAACTTAACCTTTATCTCTCTGAAAAGCTGCTTAGGGACAACGTCTACTGTTTAAAGCGCTCTACAAATAAAGCTGAACTGAACCGACTGGTAGTTGTAGTAGTAAAGGTAGTAATAGTAGTATTGTTCAGCTTGATTTCTTTAGTACCTTTGACAATTCTTGTCCCAAAGCAGCTCGATATAAATAAACGGATTACAAATATACATTTGAAATTCATAAACAAGTCTCTATGAGTTTATCCCTAATGACCGAGCCAGTGGAAACCCCCCCAAGATAGGGAGAGCCCTTGAGAGGACCCAGACTCAAATTTGAACCCTTCCTCATCCTCAACACCAAATGTCCATTCAAAACAGCTCCAACATTGTTGCTCTTATCACCTGTTCACTGTGATTTAATAGCACTGTTAATGGCAACTGCAACCATAAGAATGGTGAGAGTGCGAGTGCTGCGTCAAGAGAATTTCAGAGTCATATTGTGACGTCATGGTCGTGTGCTTCATTTAGAAAGAAACGGTTTTCAACACAGTGATGATGC